>JAIUJO010003826.1:5000-17500 GCA_023846275.1 Vanilla planifolia
GAAGAAGAAGAAGAAGAATAAGAAGAAGAAGAGGAACAAGAAGAGATATAAGAAGAAGAATAAGGAGATGAAGAACAAGTATGCAATCAAAAAGAGGAAGAAGAAGAAGAAGAAAAAGAAGATGAATAAGGTGTAGAAGAAGAAGAAGAAGAAGAAAAAGAAGAAGTGAGAGAAGAAGAAGTTGAAGAACCAAAAAAAGAAAAAGAAGAGTAAGGAGAGGAAGTAGGAGTAGGAGAAGAAGAGGAATAAGAAGAAGAGTAAAAGGAAGGAGAATAAGAAGCAGAAGGAGAAGAAGAAGAAAGAGTAGAGGAAGAAGAAGACGGAGAAGAAAAAGAAGAAGAAGAAGAAGAAATTTATGAAAAACAACAACAAGAAGAACTAGAAGAAGTAGTAGTAGAAGAAGAAGTAGTAGTAGAAGAAGAAGAAGAGGAAGACAAAGAAGAAGAAGAAGAAGAAGAAGCAGAAGAGGAAAAAGAAGAAGAAGAGGAAGATGAAGGAGACAAAGAAGAATAACACGAAAAAGAAGAAGATAAAGGAGAAGAAGAAGAAGAAGGAGAAGAAGAAGCAAAAGAAGAAGAAGAAGAAGAAGAAGAAGAAAAAGAAGAAGAAGAAAGAGAAGAAGAAAAAGAAGAAGAAGAAAGAGAAGAAGAAGAAGAAGGAGAAGGAGAAGAAGAAGAAGAAGCAAAAGAAGAAGCAGAAGAAGAAGAAGAAGAGGATGGAGAAGGATTAAAAAAAGAAAAAAGAAGAACATAGAATTAGAGGTCGAAGAAGAAGAAAAAGAAGAAGAAGAAGAAGAAGTGGAAGAAGAAGAAGAAGAAGAAGTAGTAGGCAAAGAAGAAGAAGAAGTTGATGAAGAAGAAGAAGAGGACGAATAAGGAGAAGAAGAAGAAGAAGACAAAAAAGAATAAGAAAAAGAAGAAGAAGAAGAAGGTGATTAAGAAGAGGAAGAAGAAGAAGAAGTTGAAGAAGCAGGAGAAGAAAAAGTAGAAAAAGAAGAAGAAGAAGAAGAAGAAGATGAAGAACAAGTATGCAATGAAAAAGAGGAAGAAGAAGAAGAAAAAGAAGATGAATAAGATGTAGAAGAAGAACAAGAAGAAGAAGAAGAAGAAGTGAAAGAAGAAGAAGTTGAAGAACCAAAAGAAGAATACAAAGAATAAAAATAAGAATAAGAAGAAGAACAAGTAGAAAAAAACATGAAGAAGAAGAAGAACTAGAAGAAGAAGAAGAAGAGTTAGAAGACAGGGAAAAAGAAGAAGAACAAGAAGAAGAAGAGGAAGAAGAAGAAGAACAAGACGAAGAAGGAGAACACGAGAAAGAAGAAGAAGAAGAAGAAAAAGAAGGCGAAGATGTGGTTGAAGAAGAAAAAAAAAGAAAAAGAAATGATAAAAGAAGAAGTAGAAGCAGAAGAAGAAGAAGAAGAATAAGAAGAAGAAGAAGAAAAAGAAGAAGAAGAAGAAGAAGAATAAGAAGAAGAAGAAGAAGAAGGAGAAGAAGAAGAAGGAGAAGAAGAAGAAACAGAAAAAGAAGAAAAAGTGTAAGAAGAAGAAGTTGTAGAAGTAGAAGATGAAGAAAAAGAAGAAGATGAAGAAGAAGGAGAAGAAGAAGAAGAAGAAAAAGAGGAAGAAGAAGAAGAAAAATAAGAAGAAGATGAAAAAGAAGAAGAAATAGAAGTAGAACAAGAAGAAGAAGAAGAAGATATTCATGAAGAATAAGAAGTAGAAGAGGAAGAAAAATGAGATGAAGAAGAAGAACTTTAAGAAGAAGTAGTTGTAGAAGAAGAATAATAATAATAATAATAATAAGAAGAAGAAAAAGAAGAAAGATAAGAAGTAGAAGATGAAAAAGAAGATGAAGAAGAAGAAGAAGAAGAAGAAGAAGAAGGAGAAGACAAAGAATAACTACACGAAGAAGAAGAGGAGGAGGAAGAAGAAAAACAAGACGAAGAAGAAAAAGAAGACGAAGAAGAAGAAGGAGAAGAAGAAGAAGAAGAAGAAGAAGAAGAAGAAGAAAAAGAGCCAGAATAAGAAGAAGAAGAAGAAAAAGAAGAAGAAGAAGAGGAAGAGGAAGAAGAGGAAGAGGAAGAAGTTAGAGAAGAGAAAGAAAAGTAGAACAAGAAGATGACGAAGAAAAAGATGAAGTAGAAGAAGATGAAGAAGAAGAAGAAGATGAAGAAGAAGAAGATGATGAAGATGACGAATAAGAAGAAGAAGAAGATGATGATGATGAAGAAGAAAAAGGAGTAGAAGAAGGATAAGAATAAAATGAAAAGAAGAAGAGGAAGAAAAAGTAGAAATAGAAGAAGTAAGAGAAGAACAAGGTGAAGAAGAAGAAGAATAAGGAAAAGAAGAAAAAGTTAAGAAGAAGAAGAAGAGGAAGATGGAGAAGAAGATATAGAAGAAGAAGAAGGAAAAGAAGAAGAAGAAGAAGAAGAAGAAGAAGATGAAGAAGAAGAAGAAGTCAAAGAAGAAGAACAAAAAGATGAGGAAGAAGAAAAAGAAGAAGCTACAAAAGAAGAAAAGGTAGTAGAAGAAGAATTTGTTGAAGAATAAGAAGTAGATGAAGAAAGAGAAGAAGAAGAAGATGAAGAAAAAAAGTGGACAAAGAAGAAGAAAGAGAAGAAGAAGAAGAAGAAGAAGAAGAAGAAGAAGTAAAAGAGGAGAAGAAGAAGAAAAAAAAGTAGAAGAAGAAGAAGAAAAAAAGTAGAATAGGAACTAGAAGAAGAAGAAGTAGTAATAATAGTAGAAGAAGAGGAAGAGAAAGAATAAGATGTAGAAGAAGAGGAAGAAGAAGAAAACGAAGAATAAGAAGAATAAAAAGAAGACAAAGAAGAAGAACCCAAAGAAGAAGAAGAACCCGAAGAAGAAAAAGAAGAAGATCAAGAAGAAGAAACATAAGATGAAGATGAGTTAGAAGAAGATGATGAAGAAGAAGAAGAAAAGAAAGAAGAAGAAAAGATAGAATAAGAAGATGAGGAAGGAAGAATAGAGACAAGAGAAGAAGAATAAGAAGATTAAAAGGAAGTAGAAGAAGAAAATGGAGAACATGAAAAAGAAGAAGAAAAGACAAAGAAGAACAAGTAGTAGAAGAAGAAGAAGACAAAGAAGAAGAAGGAGAAGAAGTCAAAAAGAAGAAGAAGAAAAAGAAGAAGACGAAGAAGTGGAAGAAGAAGAAGAAGAAGAGGAAGAGGATGAAGAAGAAGTAGAAGAGGAAGAACAAGAAGAAGAAGAAGAAGAAGAAGAAGAAGAGGAAGAAGAAGAAGAAGAGGAAAAAGAAGAATAAGTAGAAGATAAAGAAGAAGTAGAAGATAAAGAAGAAGAAGAAGAAGAAGAAGAAAAAGAAGAAGAATAAGATTAAGAAGTAGTAGAAGAAGAAAGAGAAGAAGAAGAAGAAGACGAAAATTAAGGTGGTGATGAAGAAGAGAAGATGAAGAATTAAAAGGAGAAGAAGAAGAAGGAGGAGGAGGAGGAGGAGGAGGAGGAGAAGAAGAAGAAGAAGAAGAAAAAGAAGAAGAAGAAGAAGAAGATATTGAAGATGACAAGGAAGCAGAAGAATAAGAAGAAGAAGAACAAGTTGTAGTGGCAGAAGGGGAAGAAGAAGTAGAAGAAGAAGAAGAAGAAGAAGAAGAAGAAGAAGAAGAAGGAGGAGGAGAAGAAGAAGTAGAAGAAAAAGTATAAGAAGAAGAAGAAGGAGGAGAAGAAGAAGAAGAAGAAGAAGAAGAAGAAGGAGGAGGAGGAGGAGGAGAAGAAGAAGATGATGATGATGAAGAAGATGGAAAAAAACAAGCAGAAGAAGAAAGTGAAGAAGAAGGGGTAGAAGAAGAAGAAGAGGAAAAAGAAGAGGAACAAGAAGAGAAAGAAGAAGAGGGAATGGACAAGGAGAAGAAGAAGAAGAGGAACAACAAGAATAAGAAGAGGAAGGAGAAGAAGAAGATGAAGAAGAATAAGGAGAAGAAGAAAAAGAGGAGGAAGAAGAAGAAGAAGAGAAAGTGTTACACCCTTGTGTTTGATGAGTCAAGCATAAATGTGTATATTTTATTTGGGCTTGATTTTAAGTAAAATTGTTAATAATTAACTAAATCAAGCCATGTATTTTAGATGTCTAAAATAATGGTCTCTAAGGGCCTTGAGGTCATGGCATACTTCAAGGAATTTTGAGACATGCGCAAGATTTTTTATAATTGAATTTCTTTTTATTTTTCTTGAATTTGATATGTCCAAACTTTGAGATTATGAGGCACACTAGTAGTATTAACATTTAAAAATATTATAAAATTATTTAATACTGAATTTTGATTTTTGGGCCAAGCATATTTGACAAAATGTATAGACATGGGTATTTGATTTTTTAATATTATTTTGGAATCGTTTTCAACGAATTTCTTTTCATAGCCACTTAATTAACTTATAATACTATAAGAATACAAAATTATTTTTATACACTTATAGTCAAATTTTTGGCTAAAAAATTCGTCAAAAATACCCTAAAACAGCCGAAGTCTCGGGAAAATGTACTGTAGCAATGGGCGGGTCGACCCGGCGCCAAAACAGCCCGTCCAGGTCTTTTAGAAATTAAAAATTTAATTTAAAAAATAAAAATTTGGTTGACCCGAAAAGGCTAAACCTAGCCTGGACCCAAAGCACGCCGAGAGGAGCTCGGCTAGAGCTGGTCAACAGTCAAATGAACAGTGCCTGGCTAAGCCAAGACCGCCCAAAGGAGCTCGGGTAGGTCAAACTGCAGCGCGGTCAACAGTCAATGAACAAATGCTTGGCTAAGTCAACCCGAACCAGGTGATGAAATCCCGGTCAAGGAAGGGGGGAGCCGGCCCCAAAGTGGCTCGAATGTTACACGGCGAAAATTCATTATAAAGAGGTGCGCTGAATTCGCTTCTGCAGTGTGGGACTAAAAAAATCCCACCTTATAACTTCGGCCGGATCCAAAGGCGCAGATCAAGCCCGCCCAGATCCAACGGGCGAGAGTAAATTCGAACGGCTGTTTCGCGAGAACAATCAACGCCGTTCGTTCAGCGCGCGGGATCTAATGGCTCAGATCAAGTCCGCCCGGATCCAACGCTCTGGATTAAGCCCGAACGGTAAAATGCGTAATCAATCTGCGCCGTTCGTTTTTTTTTGAGGCCCGGATCGGACGGTGGCTGCTTTCCGTCCGTTGCCCAAACGGCTAATTAATTTTTGGAGCCGTTGGGGGTGTTTTTAGAGCCCAAATCTGAGCTCTATAAATATAGAAAAATTATGTATTTTTCAGTTTAACCTTTGCTAAATTGTTTCAAAAGATTTTCAGATCTCAAACACAAGCATCCGAGCAAAATCGGCGCATTCGAGCTCTGGAAGCAAAGCGGCAAGAAAGCTAGTGGAATTAGAGGTTTTTCAATCATTTCTAAATCTCTATCCCTCTAATTCGACGATTGTGTGTGCCTCCTCTTTTCTCCAATTCTTCTTAAGTCATTTGCCAATTTTTCGTATTTTTGTTTTGGGGGAAGGGCGTCCCGGCGTTTGTGCTAAAGCCCCGGGTTTGAGTTGAGCCCGGTAAAAACTCAAGTAGGTTTGGGATTAGCCATAATAAAAATCCCAAGTAGGTTCGAGGTGAACCGTAAGAAAAACCTCACTTGTAATCGGAGAATTTAGTGGATTTTTCCCAACACCGGTTGGGGGTGGACGTAGACTCGGTTTTGAGTCGAACCACTTGAAAATTTGTGTGTTCAATGTTCTTTACTTTTGCTTAAAGTCTTTTAAATTTAATTTCGGAAATTATAAGAATTTAAATACACAATTCACCCCCCCCCCTCTTGTGGGATTTCTTTAGCACAAATCACTTCAATTGGTATCAGAGCAAGGAACCCCAAATTACGTGAGTAACATCACGTGGGAGATCCTCTTGTGCTAAGTGAAGGCTTTCTCACAAATTTTTTTTGTGTGTTTGTGATTTAGTATGGCTTCCTCTTTGATCGAAATGAGTGCAACCTTATGTGAAGGTTTTTCCTCAAATCGGCCTCCATTATTCAAAGGAGAATTCTACTTATATTGGAAAAATCGCTTTAGAATTTTCATTCAATCTATTGATTTGGAATTATGGGAAGTCATGACGAAGCCTTGTGAACTTCCTAGAGAATTTTCTACTGATGAGGTCAAGCCCTTTAGTGAACTTAACGTTGAGCACAAGAGATTGGCTCAATTAAATGCTAGGGCATTGAACTACCTTCATTGTGGAATTTCTCTTAGTTAGTTTACACAAATCATGAATTTGCATACGGCTTTTGAGGTATGGAAGAAACTCGAAGTAACTTATGAGGGTACCTCACAAGTGAAAGAGACTAAAATCAACATCCTCACGCATGACTATGAACTTTTTAGAATGAATCCTAGTGAAAGTATTAAGAGTATGTTTTTGAGATTTAATGATATTACAAATGGATTGGCAAACCTTGGGAGGACATTCTCAAATGGTGACCTTGTGAGGAAAATTTTGAGAATCCTTCCAAAGGAATTTGATCCACTTGCAACCGCTATTAAAGCTGCTAAGGATCTTAGCAAACTTTCATTGGATGAACTCCTTGGGGAACTTCTTACTGCCGAAATAGAAATGTCAAGGAGACTAACGGAAGAGACTTCTACAAGCAAGTTAAAGCATGAAAGGAAGAAGGAAGAACCTATGGTCCTTAAAGCCACTAAATATGATTCAGACTCCACTTCTACTTCTTCCACGGATTTGGAAGATGAGGTAAGTTTCCATATTAATGGTTTAGCAAAAAATTTGGCAAAGAACTTTCTTAATAGGAAATGGAAGAAGAAAAACAATAAAGAGAGGAAGAGGCCACCAACTTGCTTTGAGTGTGGTCAAACCGGTCATATAAAACCGGAATGCCCAAAACTCAAAAACAAGCATGTGAAGGAGGAAGAAAAGAAGAAGAAGAAGAAGAGCTTGAAGAAAAAGAAAGCATTTCAAGCTACATGGAGTGCCTCCGAAGATTCAGACAGTTCAAGCTCAAGTAAAGGAGAAGAAGGAATGATTTGTTTTATGGCAAATGAAGCATCTTCAACATCTTCAAGTGAAGAAGAAGAAGAAAATGAGGTAAGCTCCTGGACAAGAGATATTCTTGAAAATAATTATATTGAAATTATGAATGCCTTAACTTCCTTAATGAGTGCACATAAAAAATTAAAAAGGAGTTACAAAGAAAAGATTGAATTGCTTGATTTTGTCATGAAAGAAGATGAAAAGAAAAGATTAGAAAATCAACTTATATGTGATGAAAAGGCATCTCTTATTATTGAAAATACCTCTTTGAAGCATGATATTTCAATCTTAAAAGAAAAAATACAATCTTTTGAGCATGCTATAGATAATAGAAATATACATGTATCAAATGCTTGTTATCATTCACATGCTTTCAATTACAAAAAACCTAGATATTTGAGCATGCCTAGGCCATCAAACATTGTTTGCTTTTATTGTTGCAAACTTGGACATACTATGAAAGATTGTTTTTTTAGAAGAAATATGTATGTAGAAAAACAAAATGTTAGATGGATTGTTAAAAAAGAGAACATGCAAGTTCCATCTAGTGTTCAACCCAAGCTTTCTTGGGTTCCTAAGAATAAAACCTAGAAGAAAAGGTCTCCAAAATATTTGGAGACATTTTAGGATAGGTTTAGGATATTCAAAAACCTTAAATTGATGATTTTAATTAGTGGAATGTTTCTAATTTAGATTTTACACCTTATACAGTTAAAACCAAGAAGAAAATCAAAATCCACATCTTGGGTATTGGATAGTGGATGTTCAAGACACATGACTGGAGACAAAAGTAAATTCAAATCTTTGAGATCGGGCCCAAATAGGAAGGTGACCCTAGGAGACAACACAAAGAAAAGAATCATTGGAATTGGAGATGTAGGTACGACAAACTTTACCCTTTCAAATGTATTTTTAGTAGAAGGCTTAGAATTTAATTTAATTAGTATTAGTCAACTTTGTGATAATGGATTTGATGTTGTTTTTAATACAAAAGCTTGCAAAATTATGAAAAATAATGTTGAACTACTTATAGGTAAAAGAAAATGTGATACATATGTAGTTAGTTTTGAACAATTAGAAGCTAGTGGTTTGGAATGTCTAGTGACCCAATCTAATGAGAATTCATTATGGCATAGAAGATTAGGTCATGTAGGATACTCCACCTTGAAAAAGATTTCAAAATTAGATATAGTTAGAGGCCTTCCAAAACCAAGTAAGTCAAATTGGGAGTTTTGTGAATCTTGCCAAAAGGGAAAACAAGTTAAATCCTCTTTCAAATCTCAAAATGAATTAACAACTAGTAGACCTTTAGAAAAGATTTACTTAGATCTTTTTGGTCCAATACAACCTTTAAGTTTAGGAGGAAAACAATACGGATTTGTTATAGTTGATGATTTTTCTAGATATACTTGGGTATTTTTCCTTAGACATAAGAATGAAGCTTTTGAGAACTTTGAAGATTTGATTAGAGAGTTAGAAAGACAACATAGTTTAAAATTAATTTGTATACAAAGTGATAATGGGAGTGAATTTAAGAATGAATATTTTAGTGAGTTTTGTAAAGAGAAAGGAATCAAACATCAATTCACATGCCCATATACACCACAACAAAATGGTATTGTAGAAAGAAAGAATAGAACACTAGTTGAGATGGGTAGAACAATGTTAGCCGAATACAATTCACCCAAATATTTTTGGGCCGAAGCTATTAGCACGGCATGTTACATTATAAATAGGGTTAATTTGAGACCAAAGTTGAAGAAAACTTCTTTTGAATTGCTAAGGAAGAAGAAACCAAATCTAAGTTATTTTCATGTGTTTGGTTGTAAGTGTACTATTCTTAAAAATGAGAGATTAAATTTAGGAAAGTTTGATGAAAAGGCAAGTGTTGGAATCTTTTTAGGGTACTCATCAATTAGGAAAGCATATAGAGTTTTCAATCAAGAATCACATAAAATAGAGGAAACAATGCATGTTGTGTTTGATGAGACAATTCAACTAGTTAGTGAAAAGCATTTAGAAGATGAAATAGAATTAGTAAAAAATCTAGATTTAAATGAAGAAAAAATAGAAAATCTAGAAATGGAAAAGGAAAATGAAAAGGAAAATAATCTATCTAAAGGATGGAAATTTGCAACCTCACATCCAAAGGATTTGATTATAGGAGATGTGAATCAAGGAGTGAAGACTAGAGCTTCAATTAGAGATATAGATCATAGCGCCTTTGTGTCATTTTCTGAACCCAATTCTATAGAAGAAGCCCTTGCAGATGATTATTGGGTTCAAGCCATGAATGAAGAGTTAGACCAATTTGAAAGAAATCAAGTTTGGGAATTAGTATCAAGACCTAGTGATCAACAAGTAATTGGTACTAGATGGGTCTATAAAAATAAATTAGATGAAAATGGTGTAATAATTAGAAATAAGGCTAGACTTGTAGCTAACGGATATAGTCAAATAGAAGGTATTGATTTTGAGGATTCATTTGCACCCGTAGCTAGGTTAGAAGCAATTAGATTACTTCTAGCATATTCATGTTATAAGAATTTTAGGTTGTTTCAAATGGATGTAAAAAGTGCTTTCTTGAATGGAATAATAGAAGAAGATGTGTTTGTAGAACAACCCCTAGGTTTTGAGAATCATGCACAAGGTGATTATGTTTATAAGCTTAAGAAAGCTCTTTACGGCCTTAAGCAAGCTCCACGTGCATGGTATCATAGGTTGAGTAACTATCTAGTAGATAGTGGCTTTAGAAAAGGTAAATCGGATACTACATTATTTCTAAAGTCATTAGGAGATGATTTATTAATTGTTCAAATTTATGTTGATGATATTATTTTTGGTAGTACAAAAGAAGAAATGTGTAAAGAATTTGGAGATCTCATGACTAAAGAATTTGAAATGAGCATGATGGGTGAACTAAATTTCTTCTTAGGGTTACAAATAAAACAACTAAAGGATGGTATATTCATTTCTCAAACAAAATACGTAAAAGAATTATTTAAAAAATATGGATATGAGAATATGAAAACTAGAAAAATTCCCATGAATCAATCCATTCACTTAGATCTAGATGAACAAGGGAAAGCAATAGATCAAAAATTCTATAGAGGACTTATAGGATCTTTATTATACCTTACAGCGAGTAGACCTGACATTTTATTTAGTGTTGGATTATGTGCTAGGTTCCAAGCAAATCCAAAGGAAAGTCATTTGAAAGGTGTTAAAGCGATTTTCAAATATTTGAAGGGAACCATGACACTAGGATTATGGTATCCTAGAAATGAACTCTCTTGTGAGCTAGTTGGCTATACAGACTCAGATTTTGGGGGATCTAGAGTGGATAGAAAGAGCACATCAGGAACATGTCAATTTTTAGGACACTGTCTTGTTTCATGGTCAAGTAAAAAACAAAATTGTATAGCCTTATCAACAACCGAAGCGGAATATGTTGCAGCTGGTAGTTGTGTTGCTCAAGTACTATGGTTAAGACAACAACTGCAAGACTATGGTTTAGAAGTCACACATATACCTATTAGAATTGATAACACAAGTGCATTAGCCTTAGCTAAAAATCAAGTTCATCACTCTAGAACTAAGCACATAGATGTTAGATATCATTTTATTAGAGACCAAGTAGCCAAAGGATTAGTAGAATTGGAATATGTCTCTACTAAACTTGAATTGGCTGATATTTTTACCAAACCCTTACCTTCGGAGCAATTTCAAATATTGAGGGCACAATTAGGAATATTACACATTGTTTAGGGTGTATTTCCTTTTGATGGTGTCAAAGGGGGAGAATAATTAGAAGTGAGGGGGAGCATCAAGATAGGGGGAGCACATTTTTATCCCTATGAATTGTATTTTAATACACTTATTCTTTTACATTTATGTCTTGCCATCATCAAAAGGGGGAGATTGTTACACCCTTGTGTTTGATGAGTCAAGCATAAATGTGTATATTTTATTTGGGCTTGATTTTAAGTAAAATTGTTAATAATTAACTAAATCAAGCCATGTATTTTAGATGTCTAAAATAATGGTCTCTAAGGGCCTTGAGGTCATGGCATACTTCAAGGAATTTTGAGACATGCGCAAGATTTTTTATAATTGAATTTCTTTTTATTTTTCTTGAATTTGATATGTCCAAACTTTGAGATTATGAGGCACACTAGTAGTATTAACATTTAAAAATATTATAAAATTATTTAATACTGAATTTTGATTTTTGGGCCAAGCATATTTGACAAAATTTATAGACATGGGTATTTGATTTTTTAATATTATTTTGGAATCGTTTTCAACGAATTTCTTTTCATAGCCACTTAATTAACTTATAATACTATAAGAATACAAAATTATTTTTATACACTTATAGTCAAATTTTTGGCTAAAAAATTCGTCAAAAATACCCTAAAACAGCCGAAGTCTCGGGAAAATGTACTGTAGCAATGGGCGGGTCGACCCGGCGCCAAAACAGCCCGTCCAGGTCTTTTAGAAATTAAAAATTTAATTTAAAAAATAAAAATTTGGTTGACCCGAAAAGGCTAAACCTAGCCTGGACCCAAAGCACGCCGAGAGGAGCTCGGCTAGAGCTGGTCAACAGTCAAATGAACAGTGCCTGGCTAAGCCAAGACCGCCCAAAGGAGCTCGGGTAGGTCAAACTGCAGCGCGGTCAACAGTCAATGAACAAATGCTTGGCTAAGTCAACCCGAACCAGGTGATGAAATCCCGGTCAAGGAAGGGGGGAGCCGGCCCCAAAGTGGCTCGAATGTTACACGGCGAAAATTCATTATAAAGAGGTGCGCTGAATTCGCTTCTGCAGTGTGGGACTAAAAAAATCCCACCTTATAACTTCGGCCGGATCCAAAGGCGCAGATCAAGCCCGCCCAGATCCAACGGGCGAGAGTAAATTCGAACGGCTGTTTCGCGAGAACAATCAACGCCGTTCGTTCAGCGCGCGGGATCTAATGGCTCAGATCAAGTCCGCCCGGATCCAACGCTCTGGATTAAGCCCGAACGGTAAAATGCGTAATCAATCTGCGCCGTTCGTTTTTTTTTGAGGCCCGGATCGGACGGTGGCTGCTTTCCGTCCGTTGCCCAAACGGCTAATTAATTTTTGGAGCCGTTGGGGGTGTTTTTAGAGCCCAAATCTGAGCTCTATAAATATAGAAAAATTATGTATTTTTCAGTTTAACCTTTGCTAAATTGTTTCAAAAGATTTTCAGATCTCAAACACAAGCATCCGAGCAAAATCGGCGCATTCGAGCTCTGGAAGCAAAGCGGCAAGAAAGCTAGTGGAATTAGAGGTTTTTCAATCATTTCTAAATCTCTATCCCTCTAATTCGACGATTGTGTGTGCCTCCTCTTTTCTCCAATTCTTCTTAAGTCATTTGCCAATTTTTCGTATTTTTGTTTTGGGGGAAGGGCGTCCCGGCGTTTGTGCTAAAGCCCCGGGTTTGAGTTGA
>JAIUJO010003846.1:0-2500 GCA_023846275.1 Vanilla planifolia
TCATCTTCTTCTTCTTCTACTTCTTTGTCTTCTTCTTCTTGTTCTTGTTCTTCTTCATTTTTTTCTTTTTTCTTCTTCTTTTCTTCTTCTTCTTCTTCTTCTTCTTCTCCTTTATCTTCCACTTCTTCTTCATCTTCTACTTCTTTTTTTTCTTCTTCTTCTTCTTCATTATCATCATCTTCTTATTTTTCTTCATCATCATCATCATCTTCTTCTTCATCTTCTTCTTCTTCTTCCTTTTCTTCTTCTTCTTCTTCCTCTTTTTATTTTTCAACTTTTTCGTCGACTTCTACTTTTACTTCTTCTTCTTATTCTTCTTCTTTCTCTTCTTATTCATCCAGTTCTTCTTCTTGTTCTCTTTCTTCTTCATGTTTTTGTTGTTGTTCTTCTTCTACCTCTTTTTCCTTTTCTTCTTCTTCGTCTTCATCTTCATCTTCTTCTTTTTCTTCTGCTTCTTCTTCTTCCTCCTCTTCGTCTTCTTAATCTACTTCTTTTTCTTCATCTCCCACTTCTTCTTCTTCACCCTCCACCTCCTCTTCTTCTTTTTATTCTTTTTCTTCTCATTCTTCTTCTTCTTTTCTTCTTCTTCTTCTTCTTCTTCTTCTTCTTCTTCTTCTTTTTCTTCTTCTTGTTCTTCCTCTTCTTCTTCTTCTTCTTCTTCTTCTTGTTTTTCTTCGTCTTTTTCTTCTTCTTCTTCTTTTTCTTCTTCATCCTCCACCTCTTCTTATACTTTTTCTTCTTTTTCTTCTCATTCTTCTTCTTCTTCTTTTTATTCTTCTCTTCTTCTTTTTCCTCTACTTCTTCTTCTTCTTCTTCTTCTTCTACTACTACTACTACTACTTCTCCAACTTCTTCTTCCTCATCTTCTTCTTCTTCTTCTACTACTTCTTCTTTTCTTCTTCTTCCACTTCTTCTTCTCCTTCTTCGTCTTCTTCTTCTTCTTCTTCTTCATCTTTCTTATTCTTCTTCTTCTTCTTCTTCTTCTTCATCTTCTACTTTTTCTTCTTCTTCTTCATCTTCTTCTTCTTCTTCTTATTCTTCGTCCTAATCTTCCACTTCCACTTCTTCTTCTTCTTCTTCATCTTCATATTCTTCTACTTTGCCTTAATCTTCTTCTTCTTATTTATCTTCTTCGTCTTTTTCTTCTTCTACTTTTCTTTTTCTTCCACTTCTTTTTCTTTCTCTTCTCTTCTTCTTCTTCTTAATTCTTCTTCTTCATCAACATCTTCTTCTTCTTCTTCTTCTTCTTCTTCTTTCATCATCTTCTTCTTCTTCTTCTTCTTCTTCTTCTTCCTCTTCTTCTTCTTCTCTTCTTCCTTCTCCTTCTTTTTCCTCTTCTTTTTCTTCTTCTTCTTCTTCTCCTCCTTCTTCTTCTTCTTTTTCTTCTTCTTCTTCTTCTTCTTCTTCCTTTTCTTCGTCTTCTTCTTCTTCTTCTCTTCTTCTTCCTTTTCGTCTTCTTCTTCTTCTTCTTCTTCTTATTCCTTTTCTTAATCTTTTTGCTTCTTCTTCTTCCTCTTTTTTTCATCATCTCCTCCTTCTTCATCTTCATCATCTTCTTCTTCTTCTTCTTCTTCTTCTCCTTTTCCTTCCACTTCTTCTTCTTCATCTTCCACTACTTCTATATTCTTCTTCTTCTTCTCAAACTTTTCTCCTTACCCATCTAGTTTTTTGTCTTCTTCTACTTCTTCTTCTTCCACTTCTTCTTCTTTCTCTTCTTCTTCTTCTTCTTCTTCAACTTCTTTTTCATCTTCTTCTTCTTCTTCTTCTTCTTCTCTTCTTCTTCTTTTTTCTTCTATCTCTTCATCTTCTTCTTCTTCTTCTTCGTCTTCCTCTTCTTCATCTTTTATCTCTTGTTCCTCTTCATCTTCTTCTTCTTCTTTGTCTTCTTCTTCCTTTTCTTCTTCTTCTTCAACTTCTCCTTCTTCTTCTTCTTCTACTTCCTCTTTTTAATGTTCTTCCTCTTCTTCTCCATCATCTTTTTCTTCTTGTCCTTCTTCGTTTTCTCCTTCTATAACTTCTTCTCCTCTATCTTCTTCTTTTACCGCATCTACTTCTCCTGCTTCTTCTTCATCATCTTCTTCTTCTTCTTCCTCTTCTTCTTCTTCTAAATCTTTGTTTTCTTCTTCTTCTTGTTCATCTTCATCATCTTCTTCTTCTTCCTCATCTTCTCCTTCTTCTTCTTCTTCTTCTTCTTCCTATTCTTCTTCATCATCTTCTTTTTCTTCCTCCTCTTCTTCTTCTTTTAAGTCTAATTCCTCTTCTTCCTCCTCTTCTCTTTCTTCTCCTTCTTCTTTTCTTCTTATTCTTCGTCTTCTACCGTTTCTTCTTGCTCTTCTTCTTCTTTTGATTCTTCTTCTGCTCCTTCTTTTTCTTCTTCTTCTTCCCTTTCTTCTCCCACTTCTCCTTCTAGTCTTCTTCTTCTTCTTTTACTTTTTTTTCATCTTCTTCTTCTTCTTCTCCTTCTCGTTCTTTTATTCTTCTACTTCTTCTTCTTCTTCTT
>JAIUJO010002763.1:2500-5000 GCA_023846275.1 Vanilla planifolia
CTTCGTCTTCTTCTTCTTCTTTTTCTTCTTCATCTTCTTCTTCAACATTATCTTCTTCTTCGTCATCTATCTCTCCTACGTATTTTTCTTCCTCTTCTTTGTTCTTCTTCTTCTTCTACTACTACTTCTACTTCTTCTTCTTATTATTATTATTATTATTATTCTTCTTCTTCTTCTACTTCTTTTCTTTTTCTTCATCTTCTTCTCCTTCTTCTTAATTTTCTATTACTTCTTCTTGTTCTTCGTTTCCTTTTTCTTCTTCTTCTTTTTCTTCTTCTTCTTCTTCTTCTCCTTCTCCTCCTCTTTTTTCTCCATCTTCGAGTTCTTAATCTTCTTGATGTTCTTCTTCTTCTTGTTCTTCCTCTTCTTCTTCTTCTTCACCACCGTTATCAACATTTTCTTCTTCTTCATCTTCTACTTCTTCCACTTCTTCTTTATCTTTGTCCTGTTCTTCTTTGTCCTCTTCATCTTCATCGCCTTCTCCTTCTACTTCTTCTCCTCCACTTTCTTCTTCTTCTTCTTCTTCTCATTCATCTTCAGCTTCTTCTTCTTCTTCTAGTTCTTCTTCTTCTTCTTCTTCTTCGTCTTCTTCTCCTTCTTCTTCGTCTTCTTCTTCTTCTTATTCATCTTCTTCTTCTTATTCGTCATCTCCTTCTTATTCATCTTCTCCTTCTTCATCATCATCTACTTATTATACTCCTTAGTCTTCTTTTTCGTCTTCTTCTTCTTCTTCTTCTTCCTCTCCTTCTTCTTCTTCCTCTTCTTCTTCTTCTTCTTCTTCTTCGTAATCTTCTTCTTCTTCTTCATCTTCATCTTCTTCTTCTTTTTCCCCTTCTTCTTCTTCTCTTCCTCCTTCTCTGTCTTCTTCTACTTCTTCTTCTTCTTCTTCTTCTTCTTCTTCTTCTTCTTCCTCTTCTCCTTCTTCTCTAATATCTTCTTCTACTTTTACTTCTTCTTCTTCTTCCTACACTTCTCCTCATTATCTTCTTCTTCTTCTTCTTCTTCTTTCTCTTCTTCTTCTTCTTCCTCTTTTACTTCCTAATCTTCATCTTCTTCTACTTCTTTATCTTTTCTTCTTCTTCTTCTTCTTCTTCTTTTCGTTCTTCTTCTTCTTCTTCTTCTTCTTCTTCTTTTTTCACTTCTTCTTCTTCTTCTTCTTCTTCTACTTATTCTTCTTATTCTTCTTTTTCTTCTTCTTCTTCTCTTTTTTCCTCCTCTTCTTCTTCTTGTTCTTCTTCTTCTTCCTCTTCTCCTTCTTCTCTATCTTCTTCTTCCTCTTCTTCTTCTTGGTCTTGTTCTTCTTCTTCTTCTTCTTCTTCCACTTCTTTGTCTTCCTCTTCTTCTACTTCCTCCTCTACTGTTTCCACTTCTTCATGTTCTTTTTCTTCGTCTCTTCTTCTTCTTCTTCTTCTTCTTCTTTTTCATCATCATCATCCTCTTCTTCTTCTTCGTTTTCTTCCTCATCTTCTTCTTCATTGTCGTATTCTTATTGGTCATCTTCTTTTTCTTCGTGTTTTTCTTCTTTGCCTTCATCTTCCTCTTCATCTTCTTTCTTCTTCTTCTTCATCTTCTGCTTTATCTTCTTTTGCTTTTTCATCTTCTTCTTCTTCTTCTTCTTCTTCTTCTTCTTTTTATTCTTCTTCTTTTTCTCCCTCTTCTTCTTTTTCTTTTTCTTCTTTATTTTCTTTTACTTCTTCTGATTCTTCCTCTCCTCCTCCTCCTCCACCTGCACCTTCTTCTTCTTCTTCTTCTTTTTCTTCTACTTCATCTTATTATTCTTCTTCTTCTCCAACATCGTCATCATCTTCTACGCTTTTTCTTCTACTTCTTCTTTCTCTTCTTCTAATTCTTCTTCTTCTTCTCTTACTTCTTCTTCACCTTCTTTTTCTTCTTGTTCTTCTTCTCCTCCTCCTCCTCCTCCTTCATCGTCTTCTTCTTCTTCTTCTTCTTCTTCTTCTTTTTCATCTTCTTCTTCGTCTTCTTCTTCTTCTTCATTTATTTCTTCTTCATCTACATCTTCTTCTTTTTCCTCTTCTGCTTCTTCTTCCTCTCAACCTTCTTCTCCATCATCTTCCTCTTCTTCCTCAACTTTTTCTTCTTCTTTTTCTTCTTCCTCATCATCTTCTTCTTCTTCTTCATCTTCTTCCTCATCATCTTATTCTTCCTCTTCTTCTTCTTCTTCTTCTTCTTCTTCTTGTCCTCCTTCTTCTCCATCCCCTTTTTTTTCTACTTCTTCTTGTTCTTCAGCTTCTTCTTCTTTCACTTCTTCTTCTTCCACACCTCTTCATCATCTTCCTCTTCTTCTTCTTCTTCTTTGTCTTCTTCTGCATCATCTTATTCTTCTTCGTCTTCTTCCTCTTCATCTTCTTCTCCATCTTCTTCTTCTTCATCTTCTTCTTCTCCTCCCTCCTCTTTCTCCCTCTTCTTCTTCTTCTTCCTCTTCTTTTACTCCTTCTTCTTCTGTTTCTTCTTCTTATTATTCTTCTTCTTTTACTACTAC
>JAIUJO010002763.1:7500-12500 GCA_023846275.1 Vanilla planifolia
TTTTCTTATTCTTCTTCTTTATCTTCTTCCTCTTCTTCTTTGTCTTGTTAATCCTCTTCTTCTTTTTCTTCTTCTTCTTCATCTTCATCTTCTTCTTCTTCGTCACTTCTTTGAAGTTTTCTTCTTCATCTTTTTTTCTTCTTCTTTTTCTACTTCTTCTTCTTCTTCCTCTTCTTCTTCTACTTCTTCTTCCTCTCCTTCTCCTTCCTCTTCTTCTTCTTCTTCTTCAACTTCTTCTACTTCCTCATCTTCTTCTTCTTCTTCATGTTCTTGATCTTCATCTTCTTCTGCTTTTCTTTTTCTTTTTATGGTTCTTCTTCATCTTCTTTTCTTAGTCTTCTTCTTCTTGTTCATTTTCTTCTTCCACTTCTTCTTCTTCCTCTTCTTCGACTACTTCATCTTTGTCTTCCTCTTCTTCTTCATCATCAACATCTTCTTCTTCTTCTTCTTCTTCATGTTCCTATTGTTCTTAAGTTTCTTCTTCTTCTTCTTCTTGTACTACTACTACTTCGTTTTCTTCGCCTACTATTTCTTCTTCTTCGTCTTCTTCCTCTTCTTCTTGATTTTCTTCTTCTTCTTCTTCTTCTTCTTCTTCCACTTCTTCCTCTTCTTCTTCTTCTTCCTCTTCATCTTCTTCTATGTCTTCTTCTTGTTCTTTTTATTCTTCTTCTTCTTCTTCTTCATCTCCTTCATTTTCTCCTTGGTCTTCTTTTTCTTCTTCTTCATCCAATTCTTTGTCTTCGTCTTCTTTTTCTTCTTCTTCTTCATCATCTTCTTCTTCTTCCTCTTCTTTTTCCATTTCATCTTCTTTTCCTTCGACTCTTCTTCTTGTTCTTCTTTTTCGTTATCTTCTTCTTCTTCTTCTTCTTCTTATTCTTCTTCATCATCTTCTTCTTCATCTTCTTTTTCTTCTTCATCTTCCTCTTCTTCTTCGTGTTTTTCTTCTTCGTCTTCCTCTTGTTCTTCTTCTTTCTTCTTCTCCTCCTTTTCTTTACCTCCTCCTCCACCTCCTCCTTCATCATCATCATCATCTTCTTCTTCTTCTTCATCTGCTACTTTTTCTTCTTCTCCTTCTTTTTCTTCTTCCTATTCTTCTTATTCTTGAGCTTCTTCTTTTTCTTCTTCTTCTTCGTTGTCTTCTTCTTCTTCTTCTTCTTCTTCTTCTTCTTTGCCTATTATTTCTTCTTCTTCATCTTCTCCTTCTCCTTCTATTTCTTCTTCATCATCTTCTTCTTCTTCTTCTTCTCCTTCCACTTCCTCTTCTTCTTCTCCGTCTTCAATTTCTTGTGCTTAATCTTCTTCTTCTTCTTCTTCTTCTTTTTCTTCTTATTCTTCTTCTTCTTCCTCCTCTTCTTCTTCTACTTCCTCTTCATCGTCTTCTTCTTTTACTCTTCTACTTCTTCTCCTTCCTCTTTTACTTATTCCACTAGCTCTTCTTCTTCATCATCTTGTTCTACTTCCTCTCCTTCTTCTTCATCATCTTTCTCTTCTTCGTCTTCTTCTTCTTACTCATTTTCTTCTTCTTCTTCTACTACTTCTTCTCCTTCTTCTTCTTCTTCTTCTTCTTCTTCTTCTTCTTCTTTTTCTTTCTCTTCTTCTTCTTACTCTTCTAAATCTTTTTTTTCTACGTCTTTCTCTTTTTCTTCTTTGCCTTCATAAGCATCATCTTCTTTTTTTTCTTCTTAATCATCTTTTTCTATATCTTCTTCTTCTTCTTCTTCTTCTTCTTGGCCTTCTTCATTTACTTCTTTTACTTCTTTTTCTTCTTTGTCATCTTCTTCTTCTCTTTCTTCTTCTTTTTCTTCTTCTTTTTCTTCTTCACCTTCTCCTTCTCCTTCTTCTCTTTGTTCTTCTTATTGTTCTTCTTCATCTTCTACTTTGCTATATTCTTCTTCTTCTTCTTCTTCCACTTCTTGTTCTTCTTCTTCTTCTTCTTCTTCTTTTCTTCATCTTCTTCTTCTCCTTCGTCTTCTTCTTCCTCCTCTTCTTCATCATCTTCTTCTTCTTCTCCTACTTCTTCTTCATCTTCTTCTCTATCTTATTCTTATACTCCCACTTCTCCTTCTTCTTCTTCTTCTTCTTCTTCTCCTTCTTATTTTTCTTCCTCTTCTTCCTCCCCCTCTTTTTCCTCTTTCTCTTCTCTGACTTTGTCTTCTTCTTCATCTTCTTATTATTCTTCATCCTCCTCTTCTTCTTATCCTTCATTACTTTGTCTTCCCTTTCTTCTTCTTCAAATTTTTCTACCTCTCCTTCCTCATATTCTTCTTCTTCTTCTTCTTCTTCCACTTCTTCTTCTTCTTCTTCTTCTTCTTCTTCTTCTTCATCATCATCATCTTCTTCTTCTTCTTCTTCTTGATCCTCCACTTCTTGTTCTTCTTCTTCTTCATCAAATTCTTCTTCTTCTTCTTCTTCTTCTTCTTATTCTTCTTCTTCTTCTTATTCTTCTTACTCTTCTTCTTTTTCTACTACTTCTTCCTCTACTTCCTCTTCTTCTTCAACTTCTTCCTTATCTTCTTCTTCTTCTTGTTGTTGTTATTCGTTTTCTGCTTCTTCTTCTTCTTCTTCCTCTTCCTCTTGTTCTTCTTCGTGTTCTTCTTCATCATCATCATCATCTTCTTCTTCTTCTTCTCCTCCTCCTACTCCTCCTCCTCCTCCTCCTCCTTCTCCTTCTTCTTGTTCTTCTTCATCTTCTTCTTTTTCTTCTTTATCATCGTTGTCTTCTTCTTCTTCTTCTTCTTCTTCTTCTACTTCTTTGCCTTCTTCTTCATCTTCTTCTCCTTCATCTTCTTTTTCTTCGTCTTCTTCTTCTTCTTCTTCCTCAACAACTTCTTCTTCTTCTTCTCCTTCCTCTTCTTCTTCTTCGTCTTCTTCTTCTTCATTATTTTCTTCCTCTTCTTCTTCTTCTTCTCCTTCCACTTGCTCTTCCAGTTCTTCTTCTTTGCTTCTTCGTCTTCTTCTTCCTCTTGTTCTTCATCTTCTTCTTCATCATCTTCTTCTTCTTCTTCTTCTTCTTCATTTTCCTATTGTTTTTGTTGAGCAACTTCTACAACTTTTTCTTCTTCTCTATCTTTTTCCTCTTCTTTTTCTTCATCTTGTTATTGTTCCTCTTCTTCTTCCACCTCTTCTTCTTCTTCTCCTTCCTTTTCTTCTCCTTTTCTGCTCCTTCTTTCTCTTCCTCTTCTTCTTCATCTGGATATTTTTCTCCTTCTTCTTCTTCTTCATCTTCTTCCTCATCTTCTTCTTCCTGTTGTTCTTTTCCTTCTTCTTCTTCGTCTTGTTCGTTGTCTCCTTCATCTTCTTCTTCTTCTTCCTTTTTTCATTATCATCATCATGGTCTTCTTCTTCTTCTCCTTCTTCTTCGACTTCTTGTTCTTCTTCTTCTTCTTCTTCTGCTCTTCTTCTTCATCACCAACATCAACATCTTCTTCTTCCTCTTCTTCATCTTTTTCTTCTTTGTCTAGCATTCTTCCTTGAAATCTCCTTCTTCTTCTTCCACCTCTACTTTATACCTTGCTTCATCATCATCATCTTCTTCTTCTTCTTCACCTTCATCTTCTTCTTCTACTTCTTTGTCTCCTTCTTCTTCTTCTTCTTTTTCCTAATCTTTTTCTTCTTCTTCTTCTTCATCTTCATCGTCTTCGTCTTCCTCTTCTTTTTCATTTTCTTCCATCTCTTCTTCTTCTTCTACTACTTCTTTCTCTTCTTCTTCTTCTTCTTCTTCTTTTTCTTCTTCTTCTTCTTCTTCTGCTTCATCTCCTTCTTCTTCTTCTTCTTCTTCTTCTTCTTATTGTTGTTTTTCTTTTTTTTCTTCCATTTCTTTCGATTCTTTCTCTTCTTCTTCTCCATCTTGTCCTTCTTCTTCTTCTTCTTCTTCTTATCCTTATTCTTCTTCTTCTTACTCTTACTCTTCTTCTCCCTATTCTTCTTCTACTTATTCTACTTCTTCATCTTTTTCATCTTCTTCTTTTTGTTCTTCTTCTTTATCTTTTTCATCTTCTTCCTATCCATCTTCTTCTTTCTCTAATTCTTATTCTTCTTCTTCTTCATCATCATCTTCTTCTTTTCCTTCTTTTTCTTCTCTTCTTCTTCTTCTACTACCTCTTTTTTCTTCAACTTTTTGTTCATCATTAGCTTCTTCTTTTTGTTCTTCATCTTCTTCTCCTTCTTCTTTTTCTTCTTCTTCTTCTTCTTCATCATCATCATCTTTTAGTTCTTCTTCTCCTTCTTCTTTCCCTTCTTCTTCTTCTTCTTCTTCGCCTTCTTCTTCTTCTTATCATGTTCTGCTTCATCTTCATCATCATCCTCTTCTTCTTCTTCTTCTTCTTACTCTTTTTCTTCTTCTTCTTCTTCTGCTATTCTCCTTCTACTTCTCCTTCTTGTTATTCTTGTTCTTCTTCTTTTTCCTAGTCTTCTTCATCTTTTTCTTCTTCATCTTCATCTTCTTCTTCTTCTTCTTCTTCTCACTCTACTTTTTCTATATCTTCTTCTTATTGTTCTTCATCTTCGTCTTCTTTATTTACTTATTCTTCATCTTTGTCTTCTTCGTCATCTTCGTCTTCTCTTTTTTCTTCTTCTTCTTCTTCTCCTTCTCCCCCTCCTTCTTCTCTTTCTTCTTCTTATTCTTCTTCTTCATATTCTACTTTGCCATCTTCTTCTTCTTCTTCCTCTTCTTCTTCTTCTTCTTCTTCTTCTTCCCCTACTTCTTCTTCTTCTTCGTTTATTTCTTCATCTTCTTTTTTATAATATTCTTGTTCTCCTTCTCCTTCTTCTTCTTCTTCTTCTTCTTCTTCTTCTTCTTCCTCTTCATCTTCTTCTTCTTCTTCTTCGCATTCTTCTTCTTCTTCATCTTCTTCTTCTTCTTTTCTTCTTTTTCTTCTTCTTCTTCTTCTTCGCATTCTTCTTCTTCTTCATCTTCTTCTTCTTCTTTTCTTCTTTTTCTTCTTCTTCATCTTCTTCTCCTTCTTCTTCTTCTTCTTCTTCTTCTTCTACTACTACTACTA
>JAIUJO010002763.1:15000-20748 GCA_023846275.1 Vanilla planifolia
TTCTTCTTCTTCTACTTCTCCTTCTACTCTAACCTCTTCTTCTTCTTTTTCTTCTTGTTCTTCATCTTCATCATCATCATCATCATCATCATCATCTTCCTCTTTTTCTTCCTCTTCTTCTTCTTCTTCTACTACTACTTCTACTTCATTGACTTCCTCTTCTTCTTCTTCTTCCTCCTCCTCCTCCTCTTCTTCTTCCACTTCTTCATTTTCTTTTTCTTTGTCTCTTCTTCTTCTTCTTCTTCTTCTTCATCTTCGTCGGCATCGTCATCATCATCATCATCTTCTTCTTCTTCTTCTATTTCTTCTTCTTCTTCTTCTTCTTCTTCTCCAACTTCTTCTTTTTTGTGTTTTTCTTCCTCATCTTCTGCTTCTTCTTCCTTTTCTTCTTCTTCTCTTCTTCTTTTTCTTTTGTTCATCTTCATCATCATCGTCATCATCATCTTCTTCTTCTTCTTCTTCATCATCATCTTCTTCTTCTTTTTCTTCTTCTTATTCTTCTTCGTCTACTTCCTCTTCTCCTTTTTCTCCTTCCTCCACGTCTTCTTCTTCTTATTTTACTTCTACTTCTTCATGTTTTTTGTCACCTTCTTCTTCTTCTTTTTCTACTTTTTCTTCTTCTTCTTTGTCTTCTTCTTCTACTTCTTCTTCTTCCCCTCCTCCTCCTCCTCCTCCTCCTTCTACTTCTTCTACTTTTTCTTCTCCTTCTTCTTCTTCTTCTTCTTCTACTACTTCCTCATCATCTTCTTCTTCATCTTATTCTTCTTCTTCTTTTACTTCTACTTCTTTTTCTTCGTCTTCTTCTTCTTCTTCTTCTCCTTCTTCTTCTTCTTCTTCTTCTACTTCTTCATTGCCTTCTTCTTCTTCTCCTCCTCCTTTATCTTTTTCTTCTTCTTCTTCTTCTTTGTCTCCCCCTCCTCTTCCTCCTTCATCATAACATCATCATCATCTTCTTCTTCTTCATTTTATCCATCTTCTTCATCTTCTTCTTTTTGTTCGTATGCCTCTTCTTCTTCTTCTTCTTCTTCTTCTTCATCTTCTACTTATTCTTCTTCTTCTTGTTCTTCTCCATGTTCTTCTAGTTCTTGATCTTCTTCTTCTTCTTCATCTTCTTCTTCTTCTTCTTCTTCTCCTTTTTATTCTTCATCTTATTCTTTATCTTCTTCTTCGCCTACTATTTATTCATCTTCGTCTTGTCCTTCTTGTTGTTCTTCTTCTTCTACTTCTTCTTCTCCATTTTCTTCATCTTCTTCTTCTTCTTATTCTTATTCTTCTTCTACTTCTTATTCTTCTTCTACTTCTTCATCTTCTTCTCCTTCTTCTTTTTCTACCTCTTCTTCTTCTTCTTCTTCTCCCTTTTCTCCTTCTCTATCTTTTTCTTGTTCTACTTCATCTTCATCTTCATCATCTTCTCCTTCTTCATCTTCTTCATCATCATCTTCATCTTCTTCTTCTTCTTCCTCCTTCTCTTCTCTGTCTACTTTATCTTCTTCTTCTTCTAATTCTTCTTCCACTTCTTCATCCTCTTTTTCTTCGTCTCTTCTTCTTCTTCTTCTTCTTTTTCGTCATCTTCGTCATCATCATCATCATCTTCTTCTTCTTCTTCTATTCTTCTTCTTCTTCATCATTTCACCTTCATCTTCTTCTTCTTCTTCCTCTTATTCCTCTTCTTCTTTTCTTCTTCTTCTTCTCCTTCTTGTTCTTCTTCCTCTTTGTCTTCTACTTCTTCTTTTTCTTCTTCTTCTTTTTCTTATCATTCCTCTTCCTTTTCTTCCTTTTCTTCTTCTTCTTCCTCTTCTTCTTCATCATCATCATCATCATCATCTTCTTTTTCTTCTTCTTTTTCTTCTCCTTCTCCTTCTTCTTCTTCTTCTTCTTCTACTTCTCCTTCTTCGTCTTCCTCATCTTCCTGTTCTTCTTATTCTTCATCGTTGTTTTCTTCTTCCTCTTTCTTCTTCTTCTTCTTCTTCTTCTACTACTACTACTTCTGCTCTGTCTTCTTCTTGTACTTGTTCTTCTTCTTCTTCTTCTTCTTCTTCTTCTGCTTTTTCTTCGTCTTCTTCTTCTTCTTCATCATCAACATATACTTCTTGTTCTTCTTCTTATTCTTATCCTTCTCCTTCTTCTTCCATTTATTCTTATTCTTATTCTTCTTCCTCTTCCTCTTTGTCATGTTGTTTTTGTTGTTGTTCTTCTTCTTCTTTTTCATCCTCTTGTTGGTGTTGTTGTGCTACCTCCTCAACATCTTCTTCGTTATCTTTTCTTCTTCTTTTCCTTCTTTTTCTTACTCTTCCTCTTCTTTCTCGTCCTCTTCTTCTTCTTCTACTTCATTCTGTTCTTTTTCTTCTCCTCCTTCTTTTTATTCATCTTTCTCTCTTTCTTCTTCTTTTTCTTCTCCTTCTGCTTTGCCTTGTTCTTCATCTCCATGTTCTTCTTCTTCTTCTTTTTCCTTTTTTTCATTTTCTTCTTCTTCTTCTTCTTCTTCTACTTCTTCTTCATTATCTTCATCTTCTTCTTCTTCCTCTTCTTCAACTTTTCCTTCTTTGCCTCTCCTTCTTCTTCTACTTTTTCTTCTTCTTCCCCTTGTTCTTCTTCCACCTCTCTTTTATCCCCTTCTTCATCAACATCTTCTTCTTATTATTATTCTTTTTCTTCTTCTTCTTCTTCTTTGTCTGCTTTGTCTTCCTCATTTTGTCTTCCTCTTCTTCGTCTTCTTCTTCTTCTCTTCTTGTTATTCTTCTTCTTCTTCTTCATCAATAACTTCTTCCTCTTTTTGTTGTTCTTCTTCTTGTTATTCTTCTTTTTCTTCTTCATCTTGTCCTTCTTCCACTTTCTCTTCTTCTTCTTTTTCTTCTTAATCATCTTGTTCTTCTTCTTCTTTTTTGTCACCTTCTTCTTCCTCTTACTCTTATTATTATTATTGTTCTTCTTCTTCTTGTTCTTCCATTTCTTTCTCTTCTTTTTCTTATCCTTCTCCTTCTTGTCCTTCTTCTCGTTCTTCTCATTCTTTATCTTCTTTTTCTATTTCTTCTTGCTCTTCCTCTTTTTCGTCATCTTCTTCTTTCTAATATTCTTCTTCTTCTTCTTCTTATTCTTCGTCCCCTTCTTCATCTCTCCTTCTTTTTCTTCTTCTTTTTGTTCTTCTTCTTCTCCTTCTTCTTCTTCTTCTTCTTTTTCTTCCTCTACTTCTTCCTTTTCTATCTTCTTCTTCCTATTCTTTTTCATTATCTTCTTCTCCATTGTCTTCTTCTTCTTCTTCATGTTCTTCTTCTTCAACATCTTCTTTTTATTCTTCTTCTCCTTCTTCTTCCTCATCTTTTTCTTCTCTTATTCTTCTTCTACTATTACATCTTCTACTTCTTCTATTTTTTCTTGAACTTCTTCTTCTTCTTCTACTACTACTTCTTCTTCTTCTTCTTCTTCTACCTCTTCCTCTTCTCCCTCTTGTTATTTTTCTTCTTCTTCACCTTCTTGTCCTTCTTCTTCTCCTTCTTCTTCTTCTTCTTCTTTTCTCTCTTCTTCTTCTTCTTCTTTTTCTTCTTCATCTTCATCTACTTCATCTTTCTCTTGTTCTTTTTCTTGTTCTTCTTCATCTTCTTCTTCTTCTTCTTCTTCTTCTTCCTCTTCTTCTTCTTCTTCTTCTTCTTCATCTACTTATTATACTTCTTAGTATTCTTCTTCTTCTTCTTCATTTTCTTCTTCTTCCTCTCCTACTCCTTTTTCTTCTTTATCTACTTCTTCTTATTATTATTATTCTTTATCTTTTTCCTCTTCTTCTTCTCCTCCTCCTTCTGCTTCATCTTCTACTTCTTCTCTTCTTCTTCTTCTTCCTCTTCTTCTTCAGCAACTTCGTCTCCTTCTCCTTCTTCTTCATCTTCTAATTCATCTTAATCTTCTTCCTCTTCTTCTTCTTCTTCGTCTTCTTCCTCTTCTTCTTCTTCTCGTTCTTCATATTCCACTTCATCTTCTTCTTCCTCTATGTCTTCTTCATCTCATCTCTTCTTCGAAGTCTTCTTCTTCATCTTCTTCTTCTACTTCTTTTTCTTCTACTTTTTCCTCTTCTTCTTCTTCTTCTTCCTCTTCTTCTTCTTCATCTTCTTCTTCCTCTTCTTCTTCTTCTTCTTATTCTTCTTCTTCTTCTTCTTTATCATCATCATCTTCTTCTTCTCCTTCTTCTTCTTCTTCAACTTCTTCTTATTCTTCTTCTTCTTCATCATCTTCTTCTTGTCCTTCCTCCTCTTCTTTGTCTTCGCCTTCTTCTTCTTCATCATCATCATATTTTTCTTGTTCTTCTTCTTCTTCTTCTTCTTCTTCTTCTTTCTGTTCTTCTTGTTCTTGATATTCTTCTTTTTCTACTACTACTACTTCTTTGACTTCTTCTTCTTCATCTTAGTTTACTATTTCTTCTTTTCATCTTCTTCTTCTTCTTTTTCTTTTTCTTTTACTTCTTCTTCTTCGTCTTCTTTTTTCTTCTCCTTCTTCTTCTTCGTCTTTTTCTTCTTCTTATTCTTTTTCTTCTCCTTTTTTTCCTCCTTTTCTTCTTCTTCTTCTTCCTCTTCCTCTTCTCCTTCTACATTGCCTTCTTCTCCTTCTTCTTCATGTACTTCTTCTTCTTCATCTCCTTCCTCTTCTTCTTTTTCTTCTTTTTTTTACTTCTTCTTCTTCCACTTCTTTGTCCTCTTCTTCTTCTTCTTCTTCCATGTCTTTTTCTACTTCTTCATCTTCTTTTTTTTCAATTCTCCTTCTTCGTCTTCTTCTTCTTCTTAATCATCTTCATCTTCTTCTTCTTCTTCTTCTACTACTTCTTCTTTCTCATCTTTTTCTTCATCTTCGTGTTCTTCCTCATCATTTTCTTCTTCTTCGTGTTTTCTTCTTCGTCTTCTTCTCCTCCTTCTTCTACTTCTTTTCTTCTTCTTCTTCTTCTTATTCCTATTCTTCTTCTTCTTTTTCTTCTTCTTCTTTTTTTTATTCTTCTTCTTCATCCTCTTCTCCTTTTTCTTCTTCTTCCTCTTCTTCCACTTCTTCTTCTTCTTCTTCTTCTTGTACTTCTCCTTCTCGTTCTTCATCTCCATCTTCTTCTTTCTTCTTGTTCTTCTTTTTCTTCTTCTTCTTCTTCTTCCTCTTCATCTTCTTTTTCTTCTACTTCTTCAGCATCATCATCATCTTCTTCCTCTACTTCTTCTTATTCTTCTTCTTCTCCTCCTTCTTCCTCACCTTCTTCTACTTCTTCTTTTGCTTCTTCTCCTCCTCCTCCTTCTCCTTCTTCATCTTCTTCTTCTTCTTCTTCTTCCTCTTTTTCTACCTATTATTGTTATTATTATTATTATTATTATTATTATTATTATTGTTATTATTGTCCTTCTTCTTCATCATCATCTTCTTCTTCTTCTTCTTTTTCTTCTTTTTTGTCTTCTCCTTCTTTTTCTTCTTCTTCTTTATCTTCTTCTTCTTCTCCTTCCTTGTGTTCTTCTTCTTCCTCTTCTTCTTCTCCTTCCTTGTGTCCTTCATCTCCTTGTTCTTCTTCTTCTTCTTCCTCTCCTTCTTCTCGTTCTTCTTCTTCTTCTCCTTCTTCTCCTTCATCTTCTTCATCTTCTTCTCCTTCGTCTTCTCCTTCTTGTTCTCCTCCTTGTTCTCCTTCTTCTTATCCTTCTTCTTCATCATCATCTTCTTCTTCTTCTTCTTTTTCTGCTTTTTTGTCTTCTCCTTCTTCACGTTCTTCTTGTCCTTCTTCTCCTTTTTCTCGTCCTT
>JAIUJO010001682.1:0-5000 GCA_023846275.1 Vanilla planifolia
AACAGGAAGAAGAAGAACAATAAGAAGGAGAAGAAGAAGAAGACGAAGAAGAAGAAGAAGAGAAAGAAGAAGTGGAAGAAGAGGAAGAGGAAGAAGAAGAAGAAGAAGAAGTTGAAGGAGAAAAAGAACTAGAAGAAGAAGTAGAAAGCAAAGGAGAAGAAGAAGAAGAAGAAAAAGATGAATAATAAAAACAAGAAGAAGATGAAGAATAAAGCAAAGAAGAAGAAGAAGAAGAAGAGAAAGTAGAAGTAGAAGAAGAGGAAGAAGGTTAAGAAGAGGAAGAAGAAGAAGAAGTTGTAGAAGAAGGATAAAATTAAAAGGTAGAAGCAGAAGTAGGAGAACAAGAAGAAAAAGAAGAGGAGAAATGAAGAAGACGAAGACAAAGAAGTAGAAGTAGAAGAAAAGGAAGAAGAAGAAGAGGCAGAAAAAGATGCAGAGCATAAAATAGAAGAAGAAGAAGTGGAGGAAGAAGAAGAAGGAGAACAAGTTGAGGAAGAAGTGAAAAAATGAGAAGAAAAAGAACATGTAAAAGAAAACAAAAAATAAAAAGAAGGAGAAGAAGGCGAAGAAGAAGAAGAAGAAGAAAGAAGCAAAAGAAGAAGAAGAAGTGGAAGAAGAAAAGAAGAAGAAGAAGAAGAAAAAGAAGAACAAGAAGAAGTCCAAGAAGGAGAAGAAGAACGAAAAAAGAAGAAGAAGAAGTAGTAGAAAAAGTATAAGAAGAAGAATAATGAGGTGAAGAAGAAGGAGAAGATGAAGAAGAAGGAGAAGGAGAAGAAGTAAAAGAGGAAGAACAAGAAGTAGAAGAAATAGAAGAGGAAAAAGACAAAGAGAAGAAGAAGAAGAAGAAGAAGAAGAAGAAGAAGAAGAAGAAGAAGAAAATGAAGAAGACTAAACAGAAGAAAAAGGTGACAAAGAAGAAAAATAAGAAGAAGAAGAAGAAGATGAAGTAGAAGAAGAAGAAGAAAAAGAAGAAGAAGAAGAACAAGAAGAAGAAGAAGAAGAAGTAGTAGTAGTAGAAGAAGAAGAAGAAGAAAATTAGTAGAAGAAGAAGATGATGATGATGAAAATGAAGAAGAAGAAAAAGAAGCAGGTGAAGAAGAAGAAGAAGAAGAAAAAGTGAAGAAGTTGAAAAGAAGAAGGGGAAGAACAAGAGAAAAAGTAGAAGAAGAGGATGAAGAAAGAAAAAAGGAAGAAGGAGAAGAAGAAGAAGAAGCAAAAGAATTAGAAGAAGAATCTGTAGTAGTAGTAGTAGTAGTAGAAGAAGAAGAACAAGAACAAGAAGAAACAAAAGAAGGAGATAATGAAGAAGAAGAAGATGAAGAAGAAGAAGGAGAAGAAGAAGAAATAGGAGGAGGAGTAAAAGAAGAAGAAGAGAAAGGAGGAGAAGAAGAAGAAGAGAAAAATGAAGAAGAAGAAGACAAAGTAGAAGGAAAAGAAGATGATGATGATCATGATGAAGATGAAGAAGTAACAGGTGAAGAAAAAGACAAAGAAGAAGAAGAAGAAGAAGAAGAAGGAGAACAAGATGAAGAAAAAGAAAGAAGTGGCAAAATAAGAAGAAAAAGTAGAAGTGGGGAAGAAGGAGAAGAAGAGGTAGAAGAAGTAGAAGAAGAATAGGAAAACGAGGAAGAACAAGAAGGCAAAGAAGAAAAGTTAGAAGAAGAACCTCAACAAGAACATGAAGAGGATGAACAACAAGCAAAATTGCAAGAAGAAGAAGAAGAAGAAGAGAAAGAAGTAGATGACTTAGAAAATGTAAAAAGAACAAGAAGAAGAAGAAGATAAAGAAGAAGGAGAAGAAGTAGAAGAAGAAGAAGAAGGAGAAAATGAAGAAGAAGAGGAAGAAGAAGAAGAAGATGAAAAAGAAGATGTAGAAGAAGAATAAGTAGCAGAAGAAGAAGTAACAAAAGAAGAAAAAGACGAAGTGGATGAAGTAAAAGGAGCAGAAGAAGAGAAAGAAGAAGAAGAATAAGTTGAAGAAGAAGAAGAAGAAGGAGAAGTGGTAGAAAGAAGAAGAACAACAAGAAGGAGAAGAAGAAGAAGAAGGAGAAGAAGAAGAAGAAGAAGAAGAAGAAGAAGAAGTAGAAGAAGAAGAAGAAGAAGAAGAAGAAGAAGACGAAGAAGAAGCAGAAGAAGAAGTACAAGAAGAAGAAGAAGAAGAAGAAGATGAAGAAGTAGAAGAGGAAGAAGAGGAAGAAGACGAAGAAGAGGAAGAAGAAGAAGAAGTAGCAAAAGAAGAAGAAGAAGAAGAAGAAGTAGCAAAAGAAGTAGAAGAAGAAGAAAAAGTAGCAAAAGAAGAAGAAGAAGAAGAAGAAGAAGAAGAGGAAGAAGAAGAAGAAGAAGAAGAAGTAGAAGAGGAAGTGGAAGAGGAAGAAGATGTGGAAGAAGAAGAAGAAGAGGAAGAAAAAGAAGAAGAAGAAGATGAAGAAGAAGAAGAAGTAGCAAAAGAAGAAGAAGAAGAAGAAGAAATAGCAAAAGAAGAAGAAGAAGAAGAAGAAGAAGAAGAAGAAGTAGAAAAAGAAGCAGAAGAAGAAGAAGAAGAAGTAGTAGAAGAAGAAGAAGAAGTAGAAGAAGAAGTAGCAAAAGAAGAAGAAGAAGAAGATGAAGAAGAAGAAGAAGAGGAAGAAGAAGAAGAAGAAGAGGAAGAAGAAGAAGAAGAAGTTGCAAAAGAAGAAGAAGAAGAAGAAGAGGAAGAAGAAGAAGAAGTAGCAAAAGAAGAAGAAGAAGAAGAAGAAGAAGAAGTAGAAGAAGAAGAAGAAGTCGAAGAAGAAGTAGCAAAAGAAGAAGAAGAAGATGAAGAAGAATAGGAAGAAGAAGCGCTAGAAGAAGAAGTAGTAGAAGAAGAAGAGGAAGTAGAAGAAGAAGAAGAAAAAGAAGAAGAAGAAGAAGTAGAAGAAGAAGAGGAACAGAAGTAGTAGAAGAAGGAGATGAAGGAGAGGGAAAAGGAGAAGAAGTACATGAAAAAGAAGTAGAAGAAGAAGAAGATTGTGAAGAAGAAGATGAAGAAGAAAGTAGAGGAGGACAAGAAAAAGAAGAAGAAGAAGAAAGGGAAGAAATTGGAGAAAAAGAAGAAGAAAAGTTAGAAGAAGAAGAGCAAGAAGAAGAAGAAGAAGAAGAAGAAAAGAAGATGTAGAAGTAGAAGAAGAAGAAGAAGAAGAAGAGGAAGAAGAAATAGAAGAAGATGATGAAGAAGAAGAAGTAGAAGATGAAGAAGAAGATGAAGAAGAAGAAGAAGAGGAAAAGGGTAAGTATAAGATGAAGAACAAGAAGAAGAGAAATAATTAGAAGAAGAAGAAAAAGAAGGGGATAAAAAAGAAGAAGAAGAAGGTGGAAAAAGAGAAGGAGAAGAAGAAGAACAAGAAGAAGAGGAAGATGAAGAAGGCGAAGAAGAAGATGAAGAAGAAGAAAAGAGGAAGAAGAAGAAAAAGAAGATTAAGACGTTGTAGAGGAGGACGAAGAAGGAGAAGAATAAGAAGAGAAGAAAAAGAAGAAGAAGAAAGTAAAAGAAGAAGAAGAAGAAAAAGGAGAAGACGAAGAAGTGGAAGAAGAAGAAGATGATGATGAAGAAGAAGTAGAAGAAAAGGTCAATGAAGAGGAAGAAGAAGAAGAAGCAGAAGAATAAGAAGAAAAAGAAGAAGAAGAAGAACAATAACAACAACAAAAGGTGGAAGAAGTAGAGGAAGAAGAAGAAGGAGAAGAAGAAGTAGAAGAAGAAGAAGAAGAAGTAGAAGATTAAGAAAATGAAGAAGCAGAAGAAGTAGTAGAATAAAAATAAGATGAAGAAGTAGAACAAGACAAAGAAGAACAAGAGAAAGATAAAGAAGAAGAAGAAGAAGATGAAGAAGAAGAAGAAAAAGAAGAAGGTAAAGAAAAAGAAAAAGAGGAAGAAGATGAAGAAAAAGAAGAAGAGGAGGAAATGGTAGAAGAAGAAGAAGAAGTAGAAGATGAAGATGAAAAAGAAGAAGAGGAAGAAGGAGAAATGGAAGCTTAAAAAAAAGAAGGATAAGGAGAAGAAGAAGAAGTAATACAAGAAGAAGACGAAGAAGAAAAATAAGAAGAAGAAGAAGTAAACGAAGAAGAAGAAGATGATGATGATGATGACGATGATAATGATGATGAAAAAGAAGAAGAAGAAGAAGAAGAAGAAGAAGAAGAAGAAGAAGAAGAAGAAGAAAATGAAGACAAATAGGAAGAAGAAGAAGAACAAGATGAGGAAGTAGAAGAAGGAGAAGATGTGGAACAAGAAGAGGAAGAAGAAGAAGGAGATGATGAAGAAGAAACAGATAATGAAAGAAGACGAAAAAGAAGAAGTTAAACACAAAGAAGAAGAAGAAGGAGAGGAAGGATAAGAAGAGGAAGTAGAAGAAGAAGAAGAAGAAGAAGAAGAAGAAGAGAAAGACGAAGAAGAAGAAGAGCAACAAGAAAAAGAAGAAGGAGAATAAGAAGATGGAGAAGGACGAGAAGAAGTGGAGGAGATGGAAGAAGTGGATGTAGAGGAAGAATAGAAGAAGAAGGAAAAGTAAGAAGAAATAGAAGAAGAAGAAGAATATTACTAATAATAATAATATTAATAAAAAAAAGAAGAAGATGTTGAAGAAGAAGAAGAAGAAGAAAAAGAAGTTGTAGTAGTAGTAGTAGCAGAAGAAGAAGAAGAAGAAGAAGAAGAAGAAGAAGAAGAAGATGATGATGATGATGATGAAGAAGAAGAAGACAAAGAAGTTGAAGAAGGAGAAGAAGAAGAAGAAGAAGAAGAAGGAGAAGAGGAAGAAAAATAGGAAGAAGAATAAGAAGAAGAAGAAGTGGAAGAAGAAAAAGAAGTAGAAGTAGAAGAAGATTAAGAGAAAGAAGACGAAGAGGAAGAATAGGAAGTAAAAGAATTGGAAGAAGAAGAAAAATCTAAAGAAGAAGAATAAGATGATTGAGAAGAAGAAGAAGAAAATGATGAAGAAAAAGAAGAAGATGAAGAAAAAGAAGAAGTAATAGAAGCAGAACAAGAGGAA
>JAIUJO010001682.1:10000-20744 GCA_023846275.1 Vanilla planifolia
AAGAAAAAGTAGTAGTAGTTAAAGAAGAAGAAGAAAAAGAAGTTGTAGAAGAGGAAGAAGAAAAAGAAGAACAAGAAGATGATGAAGAAGAAAAAGAAGAAGTAGAAGAAGAAGAAGAAAAAGAAGATAAAAGAGAAGAAGATGAAGAAGAAGGAGATAAAGAATTTTTTTTAACAAGAAAAAGAAGAAGAAGAAGAAGAAGAAGAAGAGGAGGAATAAGAAGAAGAGGAAGAAAAAGAAAAAGGAGAAGAAGGACAAGGAGAAGAAGAAGAAGAAGAAGAAGTAGAAGAAGGAGAATGAGGAGAAGAAGAAGAAGAGGAAGAAAAAGAAGACAAAGAATAATAAGAAGAAGAAGAAGAAGAAAAAGAAAAATAAGAAAAAGATGACGAAGAAGATGAAGAAGAAGATGAAGTAGAATACGAAGAAGATGGAGAATAAAGAAGAATAAGAAGAGAAAAAAGAAAAAGAAAAGGAAGGGGAAGAAGAGGAAGAAGAAGAAGAAGACATTGAAGAGGAAGAAGAACAAGAAGTATTATAAGAAGAAGAAGAAAAGGAAGGAAATGATGAAGAAGATAGGGAAGTAAAACAAAAAGATGAAGTTGAAGAAGAAGAAGAAGAAGTAGAAGAAAAAGAAGAAAAAGTGGTGAAAGAAGAAGAGGAGAAAGAAGAAGAAGAAGAAGGGGAAGAAGAGGAGGAAGAAGAAGAAGAAGATAATGATGATGAAGAAGAATAAGAAGAAGAAGAAACAGAAGAAGAAGGAGAAGAAGAAGAGACAGAAGAAGAAAATGAAGAAGGAGAAGAAGATGAAGAAAATGAAGAAGAAGAAGAAGATGATGAAAATGAAGAAGTGGAAAAAGTTGTGAAAGAAGAAAAGGAAGAAGAAGAAGAAGAAGAAGAAGAAGAAGTGGAAGAGGAAGAAGAAGAAGAAGTAGTGGAAGAAGAAGAAGGAAAACTAGAAGATTAAGATTATGAAGAAGATGAAGTAGAATATGAAGAAGAAGAAGAATATGAAGAAGAAGAGAAAAAGGAAGAAGAAGAGGAAGAGGAAGAAGAAGAGGAAGAAGATGTTGCAGAAGAAGAAGACATGGAAGAACAAGAAGTAGATGAAGAAAGAGAAGAAGTAGAAGGAGGAGGAGGAGGAGGAGGAGAAAATTAAAAAGAAGAAGAAGATAAAGAAGACAAAGCAAAAGAAGAACAAAAAGGACTACAAGAAACGGAAGAAGAAGAAATAGAAGAAGAGGAAAATGAAGAAGGTGAAGAAGCAGAAGACGAAGAAGAAGAAGAAGAAGAAGAAGAAGAAGAAGAGATGGAAGAAGACGAAGGAGAAGAAGAAGAAGACGAAAAAAAAGAAGATCGAGAAGAAGGTGACGAAGCAGAAGAAGAACAAGAAGATAAAGAAAAAGAAGAAGAAGAAGAAGAAGAAGAAAAAGAAGAAGACGAAGAAGTAAAAGAAGGAGAAGAAGAAGTGGAAGAACAAATAGCAGAAGATGAAGAAGAAGACAAAAATGAGGAAGATGAAGAAGAACAAGAAGTAGTAGAAGAGGAAGATGATAAAAATGAAAAAGAAGAAGAAGAAGAAAAAAGATGAGCTAGTAGAAGAAGAATTGGTAGAAGAAAATGAAGAAGAAGAAGAAAAAGGTGAAGAAGAAGGATGAAAAGAGCCAGAAGAAGAAGAGCAAGTAGAAGAAGAAAAGTTGAAGAATAAAAAATAGAAGAAGAAAAAGAAGAAGAAGCTAAAGAAGAAGAAGAAGAAGAAGTAGAAGGAGACGAAGAAGAAGAAGGAGAAGAAGAATAAGAAAAAGAATGAGAAGAAGAAGTAGTAATAGAAGAAGAAGAACAAAGAGAACAAGAAGGAGAAGAAGAATAATAATAAGAAGAAAAAGATGAAGAAGAAGAAGAAAAAGTAGAAGAAGAAGAAGAAGTATAGAAGAAGACGACGAAGAAGAAGAAAAAGAAGAAGAAGAAGAAGAAGAAAAAGAAGAAGAAGAAGGTGAACTAGAAGAAGAAGATTACGAGGAAGAAGATGATGAAGAAGTTATGATGATGCAGAAGAAGAAGAAGAAGAAGAAGAGGAAGAAGAAGAGGAAGAAGATAAAGAAGAAGAGAAAATAAGGAAGAAGAAGAACAAGAAGTAGAAGTAGAAGAAGAAGGAGATGACGAAGAAGAAAAAGAAAAAAATAAGCAAGTAAAAGAAGAAGAATTGGAAGAAGAAGATGATGAAAAAGAAGAAGAAAAAGATGAAGAAGAAGAACAAAAAGGGGCAGAAGAAGAGGAGGAATAAGAAGAAGAATTAGAAGAAGTGGAAGATGAAGAAGTAGAAGAAGAATAAGAAGGAGATGAGGAAGAAGAAGAAGAAGAAAAGGACGAAGAAAAAGTAGAAGTAGTAGTAATAGAAGGAGAAGAAGAAGAAGAAGAACACGAACAAGAAGAAGTAGAAGAAGGTCCTAAAGAAGATGAAGAACAACAAGAACAAGAAGATCTAGAAGAAGAAGAAGATGGAGAAGACTAAGAAGAAAAAGAAGAAGAAGAGGTATAATTAAAAGAAGCAGAAGAAGAAGGATAAGGAAAAAAGGAAAAAGAAGAAGAAGAAAAGGAAGATAAGGAAGAAGAAGAAGAGGAAGAAGAACAAGAAGAAGAAGAAGAAGAAAAGTAGTAGAAGTAGAAGAAGAAGAAGAAGAAGAGGGAGAGGAAAAATAAGAAGGGGAAGGAGAAAAAAGAAGAAGAGAATTCTCTTAAGAAGAAGGAGAAGTACAAGAATGAGAAAAAGGAGTAGAAGAAGAAGAAGAAGAAAAAGAAGAAGAAGAAGACAAAGAAGAAGAAGAAGAAAAAGAAGTAATAGTAGTTGTAGTTGTAGTACTAGTAGTAGTAGAAGAATAAGAAGATGAAGAAAAAGAATAGAAAAAAGAAGTAAAAGAATAAGTGGAAGAAGAAGAAGAAGAAGAAGAAAAAGAAGGAGAAGGTGAAGAAGAAGATGATGAAGAAGAAAAAGAAGAGTTTGATGATGATGATGAAGAAGAAGGAAGAAGAAGAGCTAGAAGGAAAAGAAGAAGAAGAAGAAGAGGAAGAAGAAGATGAAAAAGAAGGGGAAAACGATGATGAAGAAGAGGAAGAAGAAGAAGAAGAAGAAAAACAAGAAGAACAAGAAGGAAAAGGACGAAGGTGGAGAAGAAGAAAAAGAAGGAAAAGAACAAGAAGAAGCAGAAGAAAATTGAGAGGAAGAAGAAGAAAAAGAACAAGTAGCAGTAGTAGTCATAATAATAGTAGTAGAATAAGAAAACGAAGAAGAAGAAGAAGAGGAAGGGGAAGAAGATGAAGAAAAAGAAGAAATAGTAGAAGTAATAGAAGAAAAAGTAGGAGAAGGAGGAGGAGAAGAAGAAGTAGAAGAAGGACAAGAAGAGGAAGAAGAAGAAGAAGAAGAAGAAGGAAGAAGAAGAAAAATAGAACAAGAAGATGAAAAGAAGTGGAAGAAAAAGAGGTAGATGAAGAAAAAGAAAAAAATAGAAGAAGATGTAGAATAAGAAGAAAAGGAACAAAAATAGGAAGAAGTAGAAGAAAAATAGGATGAACAAGAGGAAGAAGAAGATGAAGGAAAACAAGAAGAAGTAGAAGGAGAACTAGAAGAAGAAGAAGAAGAAGGAGAGGAAGAGGAGGAAAAAAGAAGATGTAGATGATGAAGGAGAAGAAAAAGTAGAGGAAGAAGAAGAAGACAAAGCAGAAGGATAAGAAGGAGAAGGAGGAGATGAAGAAGGAGAAGAATAAGAAGAACTTGATGGAAAAGAAGAAGCAAAACAAGAAGAAGAAGAAGATGATGATGAACCAAAGCTATTGATCAATGAAGGAACAATATTACCAACTTTTTTCAAAAAGATACTAAAGTGGATGATTAACTCCTTCCATACTAGAAAGAATCGCAGGAAATACTTTGAGAGAAAAAAAAAGAAGAAAATGAAGAAGAAGAAGAAGAGGAAGAGAAAGAAGAAGGGGAAGAAAAAAAAGAGGAAAAAGAAGAAGACGAAGAAGAAGAAAAGAAGAAGAAGAAGAAGATTGAGAAGATGAAGAAGAAAACATTGAAGGAGAAGAAGAGGAAGATAAAAAGAAAAAGAAGAAGAAGCGGATGAAGGAGAGGAACAATAAGAAGAGGACGAAGAAGAAGAGGAACATGTCGAAGAAGTAGAAGTGGAAGATAAAGAAGAATAAGAAGAAGAAGAAGAAAAATAAGAAAAGATAGAAGAAAAAGAGGAAGAAGAGAAAAAAGAAGTTGAAGAAGAAGAAGAAGAAGAAGACAAAGAAGAAGAAGAAGAAGAAGAAGAAGAAGAAGAACAACAACAACAACAACAAGGAAAAATAAGAATAAGGGCTAGAAGAAGAGGAAGATGGGGAAGGAGAAGAAGAAGAATAATAAGAAGAGGAAGAAGGAGAAGAATAAGAAGTAAGAGGAGAAAATGAAGGAGAAGAAGAAGAAGATGAAGAAGGAGAAGAAAAAGATGAAGAAAAAAAAAGTAGTAATATTAGTAATAGCAGTAAAGAATAAGAAGAAGACGAAGAAGAAGAAGAACAAAAAGAAGGACTAGAAGAAGGTGAAGACGAAGAACAAGAAGAAGAAGAAGATGAAGAAGAATAAAAAGAAGTACTAAAAGAAGAAGAAGTAGAAGAAGGAGATGAAGAAGAAGAAGAAGATGATGATGAAGAAGAAGAAGAAGAAGAGGAAGAAGAAGAAGAAATAGAAGAAGATGAAGATGAAGATGGAGAAGATCATTATGATGATAAAAAAGAAGAGAAAAAAGAAGATGTTGAAGAAGAAGATAAAAAAGAACAAGAAGATGAGGAAGAGGAAGAAAAAGAAGATGAAGAAAAAGTTGAAGAACAAGATGAAGAAGGAGAAGAAGATGAATGAGAAAAGAAGAAGAAGAAGGGGAAGATGAAGGAGAAGAAGAAGATAAAGAAGAAAAAGTAGAAGAAGAAGAAGACGAAGAAAATGTAGAAGAGAAGGAAGAAGAAGAAGAAGAAGAAGAGGGAGAAGAAGAGGGAAAAGGGAAATGAGAAAAATAAGAAGAAAAAGAACAAGAGGAAGAAGGAGATGAAGAAGAAGTAGAGGAGAAGGAGAAGAAGAAGAAGGAAAAGAAGAAGAAGTGGTAGATGTTGGTGATGAGGAAGAAGAAAAAGAAGTAAAATTATTAGCAATGTTAATATAAGTAGTAGTAGTAGTAGAAGAAGAAGAACGAGAAGAAGAAGAAGAATAAGAACAAGACGAAGAAAAAGTAGCAGAAGAAGAAGATGAAGAAGAAGAGAAGAAGAAGAAGAAGAAGATGAATAAAAAGAAAAAGAAGCAGTTGAAGAGCAAGAAGAAGAAGTGGAAGAAGAAGTAGAAGTAGAAGAAGAAGAAGAGGAAGTAGTAGTAGAAGAAGAAGATGAAGAAGGATAAGATGAGGAAGAAGAAGAAGAGGAAGATGAACAACAAGAAAAAAGGTGAAGAAAAAGAAAAAGAGGAAGAACAAAAGGATGACGATGAAGAAGAAGGAGAATATGGTGATGAAGAAGAGGAGGAAGAAGAAGAATTACAAGAGAAAGAAGTAGAAGAAGAAGAAAAAAGTGGAAAAAAAAGAAGAATAATAATAAGAAGAAGAAGACGAAGAAAAGAAGAAAAAGGAAAAAAAGAGGGCAAAGAAGAAGAAGAAGAAAAAGAAGGAGAAGAACAAGAAGAAATAGATGAAGGAAAAGAAGAAGAAGAAGAAAAAGGTTAAGAGGTAGGACTAGCATATCAACTAGAAGAAGAAGAAGAAGAAGAGAAAGAAGAATACGTAGAAGAAGGAGAAGAAATAGATGAAGAAGAAGAAAAAGAAGAAGTAGAAGAAGAAGAAAAAAAAATGATGATGATGATGATGATGATTATGATGATGATGATGATGGAGAATGAGAAGAAGGGGAAGAAGAGGAGGAGGAGGAAGAAGAAGAAGAAGAAGAAGAAGAAAAGGAAGAAAAAGAAGGAGAAGAAGAAGAAGGAGAAAAAGAAGAAGTAGAAGTAGAAGAAGAAGATGATGATGATGATGATGAAGAGGAAGAGGAAGAAGAAGTAGAAGTATAGGAAGAAGAACAACAAGAAGAAGAAGAAGAAGAGGAAGAAGTGGAAGAAAAAGAAAAAGAGGAAGTAGTAAAAGAAGAAGGGGAAGAAGAAGAAGAAAAAAAAGAAGGTGATGATGAAGAAGAAGTAGAAGAGGATGAAGAAGTAGAAGAAGACGAAGAAGAAGCGAAAGAAGAAAAAGGAGAGGAAGAAGAAGACGAAGATGATGAAGAAGAAGAAGCAGAACAAGTGGAAGAAGAAAAAGAAGAAGAAGAAGAGTAAGAGGTAGAAGAAGAAGAAGAAGAAGAAGAAGAAGAAGAAGAAGAAGAAGAAGAAGTGGAAGATGAAGAAGAAGAAGAAGAAGAAGAAGAAAAAGAAGAAAAAGAAGAAGATGAAGATGAAGAGGAAGAAGAAGAATAAGAAGTAGCAAAAGAAGAAGAAGAATAAGAAGAAGAAGAAGAAGAAGAAGAAGAAGAAGTAGAAGAAGTAGTAGCAAAAGAAGAAGAAGAAGATGATGATGAAGAAGAAGAAGAAGATGAAGAAGAAGAAGAAAAAGGAAGAAGAAGCACTGGAAGAAGAAGAAGTAGCAGAAGAAGAAGTAGCAGAAGAAGAAGTAGAAGTAGAAGAAGATGAAGAATAAGAAGAAGAAGATGATGAAGAAAAGGAAGAAGTAGAAGAAGAATTAGATGAAGAAGGAGAGAGAAAAGGAGAAGATGCACTAGAAAAAGAAGAAGAAGAAGAAGATTATGAAGAAGAAGAGGAAGAAGAAAGAGGAGGAGGACAAGAAGAAGAAGAAGAACAAGGAGAAGGGGAAGAAATTGGAGAAAAAGAAGAAGAAAAAGTAGAAGAAGAAGAGCAAGAAGAAGAAGAAGTAGAAGAAGAAAAAGTTATCAAAGAAGAAGAAGAAGAAGAAGAAGTAGAAGAAGATGAAGAAGATGATTAAGAAGAAGAGGTAGAAAAAGATGAAGAAGAAATAGAAGAGGAAGAAGAAGCAGAAGTAGAGGAAGAAAAAGGTGAAGAAGAAGATGATGATGATGAAGAAAAAGAAGACTATGATGATGATCAAAAAGAAGAAGATGAAGAAGGTTAAGATGTAGAAGAAGAAGAAGAAGTGCTGGAAGGAAAGAAGAAGATGAAGAAGAAGAAGAATAGGAAGAAGAAATAGAGGAAGTTGAAGATGAAGAAGATAATTATGATGATGATGAAGAAGAAGAAGAAAAGAAGATGATGAAGAAGGAGATAAAGATGAACAAGAAGGAGAGGAAGAGGAAGAAAATCAAGATGAAGAAAAAGTTGAAGAAGAAGAAGAAGAAGGAAAAGAAGACGATGGAAAAAGAAGAAGAAGGGGAAGATGATGGAGAAGAAGAAGATGAAGTAGAAGAAGAAGAAGAAGATGAAGAAGTTGAAGAAGATGAAGAAGATGCAGAAGAAGGGGAAGAAGAAGAAGAAGAAGAAGGAGAAGAAGAAGAGGGAGAAAAAGAGGAAAATGGGAAAGGAGAAAAATAAGAAGAAAAAGAATAAGAGGAAGAAAGAGAAGATGAAGATGGAGAAGAAAAGAAGAAGAAGAGAAGGAGAAGAAGAATAAGAAGAAGATAACGATGAAAATGAAGATGAAAAAGAAGAAGCAATATTAGTAGTAGTTGGAGCAGTGGTAATATTAGTAGTAGTAGAGGAAGAAGAAGACGAAGAAGAAGGAGTACAAGAAGAAGAAAAAGAAGTAGTAGTAGTAGAACAAGAGAAAGAAGAAGAAGAAGAAGAAGAAGTAGTAGTAGAACAAGAGAAAGAAGAAGAAGAAGAAGAAGAAGTAGTAGTAGAACAAGAGAAAGAATAAGAAGAAGAAGAAGAGAAAGAGGAAGAAGAGGAAGAAGAAGAAGAAAAGGAAAAGAAAGAAGAGGAAGTAGAAGAATAAGAAGATGGAGAAGAAGAAGATGAAGAAGGTTAAGATGAGGGAAAAGAAGAAGAGGAAGACAAACAAGAAGAAAAAAAGGTGAAGAAGAAGAAGAGGATGATGAGGAAGAAGGGGAAAATGATCATGAAGAAAAGGAAGTAGAAGAAGAAGAGGTAGAAGAGAAACAAGTAGAAATAGAAGAAGATGAAGAAGAAAGTGGAAGGAAAAGAAGAATAAGAATAAGAAGAAGAAGAATAAGAAGAAGAAAAATAAGATGTAGAAGAAGTAAAGGAAGAAGAAGAAAAGAAGAAGAAAAAGAAGGAGAAGAACAAGAAGAAATAGATGAAAAAAAAGAAGACAAAGAAGAGGAAGAAGGTGAAGTAGTAGTAGTAGTAGTAGTAGCAGAAGAAGAAGAGGAAGAACTAGAGGAAGAAGATGAAGAAGAAGAAGAGGAGAGAGAAAGAGAAGTAGAAGAAAGAGGAGGAGAAGAAGAAGAAGAAGAGGAAGAAGAAGATGATTATGATTATGATAATTATGAAGAAGAACGAGAAGAAGAGGAAGAAGAGAAGGAACAAAAATTAGAAGAAGAAGAAGAAGAAGAGGAAGAAGAAGAAGAAAAAGCAGAGGAAAAGGAAGAAAAAGAAGAAGAAGAAGAAAAATAAGAAGAAGAATAAGGAGGAGAAGGATGAGAAGAAGAAGAAGACTAACAAGATGAAGACGATGAGGAGGAAGAAGAAAAAGAAAAAGAAGATGAAGAAGAAGAAGAAGAAGAAGTAGTAGTAGTATTAGAAGTAGAACTAGAAGAAGAAGATGCCAAAGAAGAAGATGAATTTGAGAAATTAGAAGAAGTGGAAGAAGAAGATCAAGAAGAAAAAGAGAATAAAGAAGAAAAGTAGTGGAAGAAATAGAGGAAGAACATGAAAAAGAAGAAGAATAAGAAGAAGAAGGTGAAGAAGAGGAAGAGGAAGATGAAGAAATAGAAGAACAAGAAGATGAAGTAAAAGAAGGAGAACTAGAAGAAGAAGAAGAACAAGAAGAGGAAGAAAAAGAGAAAAAAGAAGAAGATGATGATGAAGGAGAAGAAGAAGTAGAAGAAGATGAAGAAGAAGAAGAAGAAGAAGAAGAGGGAGAAGAATAAGAAGATGAAAAAGAAGAAGAAGAGGAAGAAGAAGAAGGAGATGGTGAAGGAGAAGAAGAAGAAGAAGATGAAGAAGAAGAAGAAGAAAAAGAAGAAGAGGAACAAGAAGAAGAAGAAGAAAAGGAAGAAGAAGAGGAAGAAGATGAAGAAAGAGAAGGAGAAGAAGAGGAATAGGAAGAAGATTAAGAAGTAGAAAGAGAATATGAAGAAGAGGAAGAAAAAGAAGAGGATGAAGCAGAGAAAGAAGGAGAAGAATAAAAGAAGAGGAAGGAGAAGAAGAGGAAGAAGTGGAGAAAGAAAAGTAGTAGTACTAGAAGAAGAAGAAGAAGAGGATGAAGAAGAAGGAGAAGAAGAAGAAGACGAAGAAGAAGAAGAGGGAGAAGAAAAGGAATAAGGGGAAGATGAAAAAAGTAGAAGAAAAAGAAGAAGAGGATGAAGGAGAAGAAAAAGAAGGTGGTGATGAAGAAGAAGTAGAAAGGGAAGGAGAAGAAGAAGAAGAAGAAGAAGATGATGATGATGATGAAGAAAAAAAAGAACAAGAAGAAAAAAAGGTAATAATAGTAGTAGTAGAAGTTGTAGTATTAGTAGAAGAATAAGAATAAGAAGAAGAAGAAGAAGAAGAATACGTAGTAGTAGTAGTAGTGGTAGTAGAAGAAGAAGAAGAAAAAGAAGAAGAAGAAGAGGAACAGGAAAAAAAAGAAGTGAAAGGAGAACAAGGACAAGAAGAAGAAGAAGAAGAAGATGATGATGATGATTAAGAAGAGGTAGAAGAAGGAGATAAAGAAGAAGAAGAAGAAGAGGAAGAAGAAGAACAAGTAGGTGAAGAAGAAGATGATAAAGAAGAAGATGATGAAAAAGGTCAAGATGATGACGAAGAAGAAGACAAGTGCTTGAAGGAAAAGAAGAAGAGGAAAAAGAAAAAGAAGAGAGAAAGTATGAGAAGAAGAAGAAGAAGAAAAACAAGAAGAAGAAGAGCATGAAGAAAAAGAAGAAGAAGAAGTTGAAGAAGAAGAAGAAGAAGATGAACTAGAAGAAGAAGGAGAAGGAGAAGAAGAAGAAGAAGAAGAAGATGAAGAAAAAGAAGAAGATGATGAAGAAGTGGAAGAAGAATATGAATAAGATGATGAAGAAGAAAAAAGAATCAAGAAGAAGAAAAGAAGTGGAACAAGAAGATGGAAGAAGAAAAAAAAGAAAAAAGAGAAGAGGAAGAAGAAGAATAAGCAGAAAAAGATGATGATGATGATGATGATGATGAAGAAGAAGAAGAGGAAGAAGAGGATGAAGAAGAAGAAGAAGAAGAATATGAAGACGAAGAAGAAGAGGAAGAGGAAGAACATGAAGAAGAAAAAGAAGAAGGAGAAGAAGAAGAAGAAGAAGAACAAAAAGACGAAGAAGAAGAAGAAGAAGAAGAAGAAGAAGAAGAGGTTGAAGAAGAAGAAGAGGATGAAAAAGTAGAAGAAGAAGAAGAAGAAGTAGTAGAAGAAGAAGAAGGAGAACCAGAAGAAGTCGATCAAGAAGAAGTAGAAGAAAAAGGAGGAGGGGAAGACGTAAAAGAAGAAGAAGTGGAAGAAGAAAAGAAGAAGAAGAAAAAGAAGAAGTGGAAGAAGAAGAAAAAGGAGATGAAGAAGAAGAAGATGAAGAGGAAGAAAAAAATGGAAAG
>JAIUJO010003614.1:7500-10000 GCA_023846275.1 Vanilla planifolia
TTTCTTCATCTCCTCCTTCCTCTTCTTCTTCTTCTTTTTCTTCTCTTTCTTCTTTTTCTTCTTCTTCTTGTTCTTCTTCTTCATCTTCTTCTTCTTCTCCTTCTCCTTCTTCTTCTTCTCCTTCTTCTTCTTCTTCTTCTCCTTCTACTTCTTCTCCTTCTTCTTCTTCTCCTCCTCCTCCTCCTTCTCCTCCTCCTCCTCCTCCTCCTTCTTCTTCTTCTTCTTCTTCTTCTTCCTCCTTAATCTTCTTCTCCTTCCTATTCTTCTTCTTCTTCCTCTTGTTCTTCTTATTTTCCTCCTTCTTCTTCTCCTCCTCCTCATTCTTCTTTTTCTTCTTCTTCTCTTTCTCCTTCTTCTTCCTTTTCTTCTTCTTCTTCTTCTACTACTAATAATTCTTCTTTTTCATGTCCTTCTTCTTCTTCTCCTTGTCCTTCTTCTTCTCCTTCCTCTTCTCCTTCTAATTCTTCTCTTTGTTCTTTTCCTTCTTCTTCTCCACTTCTCATTTATCTTCACCTTTTTCTTCCTCTTCTTCTTCTCCTCCTTCTTCTTCTTCTTCTCCTCCTTCTCGTACTTCTTCTTCTTCTTCTTCTTCTCCTTCTTCTTCATCTTCTTCTCTTACTCCTCCTTCTACTTCTCCTTCTTGTTCTTCTCCTTCTCTTTCTTCTTCTCCTTCTTCTTCTTCTTCTTCTTCTTCTTCTTCTCCTCCTCCTGCTTCTCCTCCTCCTCCTTCTTCTTCTTCTTCTTCTTCTTTTCCTTCTCCATCTTCTTCATCTTCTTCTTCTTCCTCTTTTTCTTCTTCTTCTTTTTCTCCTCCTCCTCCTTCTACTACTACTTCTTCTCCTCTGTTTATTCTTCTTCTTCTTCTTCTTCTTCTCCTTCTTCTTCTTCTTTGACTTCTTCTTCTTCTTATTCTTCTTCTCCTTCATCATCTTCTTCTTCTTCTCCTTCTTCTTCTTCTTCTTCCCCTTCTCCTTTTCTTTCTCCATCTTCTTCTTCTTCCTCTCCTTCTTCTTCTTCTTCTTCTTCTTCTTCTTCTTCTTCTTCTCCTTCTTCTACTTCTTCTTCACGTTCTTCTTCTACTTCTTCTTCTTCTTCTTCTTCTACTTCTACCTCATCTTCTTCTTCTTCTTCACCTTCTTCTTCTTCTTCTTCTACCTCTTCTTCTTCATCTCCTTCTTCCTCCTCTTGTTCTTCTTCTTCCTCTCCTTCTCCTTCTCTTTCTTCTTCTTTTCCTCCTTCATCTTCATCATCTTCTTCTTCTTCTTCTTCTCCTTTTTCTTCTTCCTGTTCTTCTTCTTCTCCTTGTTGTTCTTCCTCTTCTCCTTCTTCTTCTTCTAATTTTTCTTCTCCTTCTTCTACTACTACATCAACTTCTTCTCCTTCTTCTTATTCTTCTCCTTCTTTTTCTTCTTCTCCTTCTTCTTCTCCGTCTTCTTCTTCTTGTTCTACTTTTTATTGTTTATCGTTTCCCCCTTCTTCATCTTCTTCTTCTCGTTCTTCTTCTTCCTCTTCATCTTCTCTTTCTTCTTCTCCTACTTCTCCTACTTCTTCTTCTCAATCTTCTTCTTCCTTTCCTTCTTCTTCTCCTCCTTCTTTTTCATCTCCTTCTTCTTTGACTCCTTCTTCTTCTTCTTCTTCTCCTTCCTCCCCTTCTTCTTCACCTTCTTCTTCTTCTACTATTTCTTTTTCTTCTTCTTCTTCATCTCTTTCTCCTTCCTCTTCTACTTCTTCTTTTTCTTCTCCTTCTTTTTCTTCTTCTTCATCTCCTTCTTCTTCTTCTTCTTCTTCTCCTTCTTCTCCTTCTTCTTCTCCTTCTTCTCCTTCTCCTTCTTCTTCTTCTTCTTCTTCTTCTTCTCCTTCTTCTTCTGCTTCTCCTTCTTCTTCTCCATCTTCTTCTACTTCTTCTCTTTCTCCTTCTTCTTCTTTGCCTTCTTCTTTTCCTATTCTTCTTCTTCTTCACTTTCTTCTTCCTCTTCTTCATCTTCTTCTTCTTCTTCTTCTTTTTCTCCTCCTCATTCTACTTCTTCTCCTTTTTCTCCTCCTTCTTCTTCTTCTTCTTCTTCTTCTTCTTCTCCTTCTCCATCTTCCTCTTCTTCTTCTTCTTCTGCTTCTCCCTCTTCTTCTTCTTCTTCTTCTTCTTCTTCTACTTCTTCTTCTTCTTCTTCTCCTCCTCCTCCTCCTCCTTTTCCTTCTTCGCCATCTTCTTCTTCACCTTCTTCTTCTTCACCTTCTTCTTCTTCTTCAACTTCTTCTTCTTTTCCTTCTCCTTCTTCTACTTCTTCTCCTTCTTCTTCTTCTTCTTCTTCTTCTTTATCTCCTTCTTCTTCTTCTTCTACTTCTTCTTCTTCTTCTTCTACCTCTCCTTCTTCTTCTCCTTCTTCTTCTTCTTCTTCTTCTACCTCTCCTTCTTCTCCTTCTTCTTCTTCTTCTTCATCATCTCCTTCTGCTTCTCCTTCTTCATCTTGTTTTTCATTCTTCTTCTTCTTCTCCTCCTCCTTCT
>JAIUJO010003252.1:0-7500 GCA_023846275.1 Vanilla planifolia
AGACGAAGAAGAAGAAGAGAAGAAGAAGAACAAGGAGAAGAAGAAGAAGAAGAAGAAGAAAAAGAAAAAGAAGAAGAAGGAGAAGAAGGGGAGGAAAAGAGTAATGGAGAAGAAGAAGAAGAAGAAGAAGAAAAAGAAGGAGAAGAAGAAAATGAAGAGGAAGAGGAGCAAGAAGAAGAAGAAGAGTTAGAAGAAGAAGAAAAAAGAACAAAAAGAAGAAGAAGAAGGAGAAGAGGAGGAAGAAGAAGAAGAATGTGAAGAAGTAGTAGTAGTAGAAGAAGAAGAAGAAAAAGAAGAAGAAGAAGAAGGGGAAGATGAAGAATAGCAATAATAACAATAATAATAATAATAAAAGAAGAAGAAGAGGAAGATGAAGAAGAAGAAGGAGAAGAATATGAAGAAGACTATAAAAAGAAGAAGAAGAAGAGGAAGAAGAAATAAAAGAAGAATAAGATGAAGAAGGAGAAGAAGAAGCAGAAGAAAAAAAAGATGAATAAATGGAGGGAGAAGAAGAACAATTAAAAGGGGAAGAAGAAGAAGATGAAGAGGAAGAACAAAGACAAGTAAGGGTAGAAGAAAAGGAAGAAGAGGATGAAGAAGTAGGAAACAAAGAAGATGAACAAGAAGGAAAAGAAGAAGAAGAATAAGAAAGAAAAGAAGAAGAAGAAGAAGAGGTAAAAGAAGAAGAGGAAAAAGAAACAGACGTAGTAGAAGAAATATAATAAGAAGAAGAAGTGGAGAAAGAAGGATAGAGAAGAAGAAGTGGAAGAAGAAGAAGAAGAAGAAGAAGGAAAGAAGAAGAGAAGAAAAAGAACTAGAATAAGAATAAGAAGAAGAAGAAGAAAAAGAAGAAGAAGAAGAATGTGATGTTGAAGAAGAAGAAGAAGATGAAGAAGAAGGTGAAGAAGAAGAGAAGAAGGAGAAGATGATGATGAAGAAGAAGAGGAAGAAGAAGAAGAAGTTGAAGAAGAAGAAGAAGAAAAAGAAGAAGAATAGAAGAAGAAGAAGAAGAAGAAGAAAAAGAAGATAAATAGAAGAAGAAGAAGTAGAAGAAGAAGAAGAAGAAGAAGAAGAATATGATGTTGAAGAAGAAGAAAAAGAAGAAGTAGAAGAAGAAGAAGAAGAAGAACAAGATGAAGAAGAAGAAGGAGAAGAAGAAGAAGAAGGAGAAGTTAATGAAGACGAAGAAGAGGAAGAAGAAGAACAAGATGAAGAAGAAGAAGAAGAAGAGAAGGAGGAGGATGAGGAGGAGGAGAAAGAAGAAGAAGAAGAAGAAGAAGAGGAAGTTGAAGTAGTAGTAGTAGTAGTAGTAGAAGAAGAAGAAGAAGAAGAAGAAGAGGAAGAAGAAGAAGAAGAGGAGGAGGAGGTTGAAGAAGAAGAAGATGTAATGAAGAAGAAGATGTAATGAAGAAGAAGAAAAGAAGAAAAAGCAGAATAAGAAGAGAAAGAAGTAGAAGAAGAGTAGAGGAGGAGGAAGAAGAATAGGAAAATGAAGAAGAAGAGGAAGAAGAAGACAAAGAAGCTGTGGAAGAAGAAGAAGAAGAACAAGAAGAAGAAAAATAAGACGTAGAAGTGGAAGACGAAGAAGAAGTAGTAGTAGTAGTAATAAAAGAAGAAGAAGAAGAACAAGAAAAAGAAGGACAAGAAGAAGTAGTAAAAGAAGAAGCAGAAGAACAAATAGAAGGTGAAGTAGAGGATGAAGTAGAATAAGAAGTAGAAGAAGAAGTAGTAGTTGAACTAGTAGAAGAAGAACAAGAAGAAGAAGGAGAAGAATTTCAAGAAAAAGTTGAAGAAAAAGTGTAGTTGAAGAAGATGATGATGAAGAAGAAGAAGTAGTAGACGAAAAAGAAGAAGAACGAGTAGTAGTAGAAGAAGAAGTAGAAGAAGAAGAAGAAGAGGAAAAGAAGAAGATGAAGAAGAAGAAGCCAAAAAAAGGAGACGAAGAGGAGGAAGAAGAAGAAGAACGAAAAGATGAAGTGGAAAAAGAATAAGAAGAAGAAGAAGAGAGGGAGTAAAAGAAGAAGAATAAGTGGAAGCAAATCCATTGATGAAGTAGAAGAAGTTGCAATAGAAGAAGAAGTGGAAGAACAAGTTGTAGTAGTAGTAGAAGAAGAATAAGAAATTCAAGAAGAGAAAGAAAAAGAAGAAAAAAAATGAAAAAAGGGAGGTGGAAGAAGAAGAAGAAGAAGAACAAGAATTACAAGAAGAAGAAGTAGAAGTACAAGTTGAAGTAGTAGAAGAAGAAGAAGATGAAGAAGTAGAAGAAGAAGAGGAAGAAGAGGAAGAAGAAAAAGAAGAAGAAGAAGAAGAGGAGGAGGAGGAAGAAGAAGAAGAAGAAGAAGAAGAAGAAAAATAAGTCGAAAAGAGAGAAGAAGAAGAATAATAAGAAGAAGAACATGTAGAAAAAGAAGAAGAAGGAGAACTAGAAGAGGAAGATTGTGAAGAAGAAGAGGAAGAAGAAGAAGAAAGACAACAACAAGAAGGAGAAGTTTAAGGTGGTGGAAAACAAGAAGATAAACAAGAAGGACAAGGAAAGGAGAACTAGTAGTTGTAGTAGTAGTAGAAGAAGAAGATGATGAAGAATGTAGTAGTAGTAGTAGAAGAAGTAGCAACAAAAGAAAAAGAAAAAGAAGATGATGATGATGAAGAAGAAGAAAATGATGATGAAGAAGAACAAGAGGAAGAAAAAGAAGATGACGAAGAAGAAGAAGAAGAGATGGAGGAGGAGGAGAAAGAAGAAGAGAATAAGAAGTAGTAGTAGTAGAAGAAGAAGAAGAAGAGGAAAAAGAAGAAGATGAAGTGGTGGAGGAAGATGATAAAAAAGAAGAAAAAGATGAAGAAGATGTAGTTGAAGAAGAAGAAGGAGAATTAGAAGAGGAAGAAGTAGAAGAAGTAGAGGAGGAGGAAGAAGAAGAAGAAGATGAGCAGGAAGAGGAAAAAGAAGAAGAATAAGTAGGAGAAGAAGAAGAAGAAGAAGAAGAAGAAGTAGAATAGGAAGAGGAAGAAGAAGAAGAATAAAAAAATAATGAGAAGAAGAAGAACAGGAAGAAGAAGAAGGACAAGAAGAGGAAGTAACAGAAGAGGAAGAAGAGAAAATGTAAGAAGAAGTAAGAGAATAAGAATAATAAGAAGTAGGAGAAGAAAAAGTAAAAGAAGAACAAGAAGAAGAAGAAGAAGGAGAAGAATTTCAGGTAGAAGAAGTAGAAGAAAAGAAGAAGTAGAAAAAGAAGAAGATGATGATGAAGAAAGCAGTAGAATAGGAAGAAGAAGAAGAAGATGATGATGAAAATGAATGAGAAGAAGAAGTAGAAGAAGAAGAAGAAGAAGAAGATGAAGACAAATAAGAAGAAGAAAAATAAGAAGCCAAAAAAGGACAGGACGAAGAGGAAGAAGTAGAAGAAGAAAAAGGGGAAGATGAATTGGAAAAGGAATTAAAGGAAGATGAAGATAGGGAGGAAGAAGAAGAAGAATCAGAGGAAGTAAAAGATATGAAGAAGAAGAAAAAGTAGTACAAAAGAAGTCGAAGCAAGAACTGGAGGAGGAAAAAGAGGAATAAGAAGAAGTTGAAGATGAGGAACAAGAGGTGGAATAAAAAGAAGAAGTAGAACAAGTAATAGAAGAAGAAAAAAGAAAGTGAAGAGAAAGAACAACAAGAAGAAGAAGCAGAAGATAGAGAACAATGACAAAAAGAAGAAGAAGGAAAACAAAATGAAGAAAAGAAAAAGAAGGAGAGAAAGAAGCAGAAGGAGTGGAAGGATAAGAAAAGCAAGAAGAAGAAGAATAGGTAGAAGAAGAACAAAAAGAAAGAGAAGTAGTAGTAGAGGAAGTGGTAGTAGTAGAAAAAGAAGTTGAAGTAGAGGGTAATAGAAGAAGATGACGATTGAGAAGATGAAGAAGAAAAAGATGATGAAGAAGAACAAGAGGAGGATGAAGAAGAAGAAGAAGAAGAATAAGGAGAAGGAGAAGAAGGTGAAGTAGAAGTAGAAGGAGAAGAAGTAGAACAAGAAGTATAAGAAGAAGTAGAAGAAATAATAGTTGTAGAAGAAGTAGAAGAAGAAGAAGAAGAAGAAAAGAAGAAAAGGATAAAGAAGAAGAAGAAGAAGAAGAATAAGAAGAAGAAGAAGAAGAAAAGAAGAAGAAGAAGAAGAAGAAGAAGAAGAAGATGGATAAGAAGAAGAAGAAGAAGAAGAAGAAGAAGAGGAGGAGGAAGAAGAAGAAGTAGAAGAAGAAGAAGAAGAAGGTCACGAAGTGGAAGAATAGGAAGAAAAAGAAGAAAAATGGGAGGTGGAAGAAGAAGAACAAGAAGAACCAGAAGAGGAAGTAGAAGTTGATGTTGAAGTAGAAGAAGAAAAAGAAGATGAAGAAGTGGAAGAAGAAGAAGAAGAAGTAGTAGAAAAAGAAGAGGATGAAGAATAAGAAGAAAATGATGAGAAGATAGAAGAAGAAGAATAATAATAATAATAAGAGTAAGAAAAAGAAGAAGATGAAGGAGAAGTAGAAGAAGAAGAAGAAGAAAAAGAAGAAAAAAAAGAAAAGGAAGAAGAAGAAGAAGAAGAAGAAGAACAAGAACAAGAAAAAAGAACAAGAAGAAAGGGAGGAAGAAGTAGTAATAGTAGTAGAAGAAGTAGTAGTAGTAGTAGTAGAAAAAGTAGAAGAAGAAGGGGAAGGAGAAGAAGGTGAAGTAGAAGTTGAGGAATGAGAAGAAGTAGAGGAAGAAGTAGATGAAGTATAAGTCATAGAAAAAGTAGAAGAAGAAGAATAAGAGAAGAGGAAGAAGAGGAAGAAGAATAACAAGATGAAGAGGGAGAGGAAGAATAAGAAGAAGAAGACGTAGAAGGAGATGAATTAGAATTAGAAGAAGTAGATGATGATGGTGATGAATTAGCCAAAAAAGATGAGGAAGAAGAAGAAGGAGATGAAGAAGAAGAAGGTGTAGAAGAATAATTAGGAGAGGAAGAAGAAGAAAAAGAAGAAGGAGAAGAAGAAGTTGTTGAAGAAAGAGAAGGAGAAGAAGAAGAAGAAGAAGAGGAAGATGGAGGAGGAGAAGAAAAAGAAGAAGAATAGGAAGAAGAAACAAATGATGAAGAAGAAAAAGAAGTGGATGATGAAGAAGAAAAAGAAGGGTAGTAAGAAAAATAAAAAAAGAAGAAGAAGAAGATGGTAAAGAAGAAGAACATGAAGTGGAAGAAGAAGAAAAGAAAGTAATGCAAGAAGAAGTAGTAGAAAGAAGTAGAAGAGTAAGAAGTAAGTAAGAAGAAGAAGAGTAAGAAGAAGTAGAAGTAGAAGAATTTGAAGAAAAGGAACAAGAGTTGGAAGAATAAGAAAACCAAGTAAAAAAACTGGAAGAAGAAGAGCAAAGAGAAGAAAAAATGGTTGAAGAACAAGAAGAAGAAGTAGAAGATGAAGAAGAAGAAGAAGAAGAAGAAGAAGAAAAATAAGAAGTCGAAGAAGAAGAAGAAGACGAAAAGGTAAAGGAAGAGGAAGAAGAAACACAAGAAGAAGAAGTAGAAGAGGAAGAAGAAGGACATGAATAAGAAGAAGAAGATGTAGAGTAAGAAGTAAAGGAAGAACAGGAACAAGACAAAGAAAAAGTAGAAGAAACAGAAAAAGAAGAAGAAGAAGAAGATGAAGTAGAATAAGAAGTTGAAGTTCAAGAAAAAGAAGAAGTAGAGGAAGAAGAAGAAGGAGAAGAAGAAACGGAAGAAGAAGAAAAAGTTGGACGAGGAGAAGAAGAAGAAGTAGGAGTAGGAGAAGAAGAATGAGAAGAAAAGAAAGAGAAGTACAAAAAGAAGAAGAAGAAGAACTAGAAGACGATGAAGAAGAATTCGAGAAAGAGAAAAAGTAGAATAAGATGAAGAAGATGAATAAGAAGAAGTACAAGATTAAAAGGAAGAAAAAGAAGTAGTAGTAGTAGAAAAAAAAGAAGAATAAGAAGAATAATAGGAAGAAATAAAAGAAGAAGAAGAAGTGGAAGAAGATGAAGAGAAAGAAGAAGTAGAATATGTAGAAGAAGAAGAAGAGGAACAAGAGGAACTAGAGGTAGAACAAGAATAAGAAGAAAAAGAAGAAAAAAAATAGAGGTTGAAGAATAAAAACAAGTAGAAAAGTAAGTAGAAGAAGATCAAGAAGAAGAACTAGAAGAAGAAGAGGAGGAAGAAGAAGAAGAAAAAGAAGAAGAAGAAGAAGGTGAACAAGAAGAAGAAGATGAGGAAGAAGGAGACGAGGGAGATGTGGAGAAGAGGACTTAGAAGAAGAAGAAGATAAGGAGGAAGAAGTAGAAGAAGTGGAAGAAGAAGAAGAAGAAGAAGAAGAAGTAGAGGATAAAGAAGAGAAAGAAAAAGAACAAGAGAAATAATAAGAAGAGGAATAAGGGAAAGAAGTTGAAGAAAAGGTGAAGGGGAAGAAGAAGATGGAGAAGAAGATGGAGGGTGAGGAGGAAGAGAAGAAGAAGAGGAAGAAGATGAAGAAGAAGAAGAAGAAAAAGAAGAAGAAGAATAAGAAGAAGAAGAAGAAGAAGAAGAAGGAGAGTAAGGGGAAGAAGAAGAAGAGGAATAAGAAGAAGAATAGGTAGAAAACGAAGAAGAAGACGAAAAATTTAAAGAGGAAGAAGAAGTAGAACAAGAAGAGGTAGAAAAGGAAGAGAGGAATGAGAGGAAGGAGAAGAAGAAGAAGAAATAGTTGTAGAATATGAAGAATAAGAATAAATAGATGAGTAATTAGAATAAGATCAAGAAGAAGAAGAAGAAGAAGAAGAAAAATGCGAGAAACAAGAAGAAGAAGAAGAAGAAGAAGAGGAAGAGGAAGAAGAAGAAGAGGGTAAAGAAGAAGAAGAAGATGAGGAAGATATGGAGAAGACGGTGAATAAGAAGAAGAAGATGAAGAGGAGGAAGAGGAAGAAGAAGAAGATGAAGAGGAGGGAGAAGAAGAAGAGGGTAAAGAAGAAGAAGAAGATGAGGAAGATAAGGAGAAGATGGTGAATAAGAAGAAGAAGAAGAAGAAGATGAAGAGGAGGAAGAGGAAGAAGAAGAAGAAGAAGATGAAGAGGAGGGAGAAGAAGAAGAGGAAGAAGAAGAAGAAGTTGAAGAAGAGAGGAACAAAAAGAAGAAAAGGAAGAACAAGATGAGGAAAAAAGGAGAGAAGAAGAGGAAAATAAAAGAAGGAAGAAGAAAAAGAAGGAGGGGAAGAAGAAAAAGAAGAAGAAGAAGAAGAAGAAGTAGAAGAACAAGAAGAAGAAGATGATGACGAAGAACAAGAAGAAGAGGAAGAAGTAGAAGAAGAAGAAGAAGATGGAGAAGAAGAAGAGGAGGAGGAAGAAGAAGAAGAAGAAGAAGATGGAGAAGAAGTGGAGAAGGTGGAGGAAGAAGAAGAAGAAGAAGAAGATGATGAACAAGAAGAATAAGAGGAAGAAGAAGAAGAGGAAGAAGGAGAAGAAAAGGAAGAAGGGGAACAAGTGAAAGAAGATGAAGAAATGGAAAAATAAATAGAAGAAGATGAAAAATA
>JAIUJO010003252.1:15000-20665 GCA_023846275.1 Vanilla planifolia
GAGAAAAAACAAAAACAAGTAGAAGAAGAGGAAGAAAAGGTAGTAGAAATAGGAGAAGAAAGAAGTAGAAGAAGAAGAAGAAGAAGGTGAAGAAGAAGATGAAGAAGAAGAAGAAGAAGATGTAGGAAAGGAAAAAGTAGTAGTAGTAGTAGAAGAAGAAGAAGAAGAAGAAGTAGTAGTAGAAGAAGAGTAAGAGGAAGAAGAAGTAGAAAAAGAGAAGAAGAAGAAGAAGATCGAGAAGAAGAGGAAGAAGAAAAAGTAGAAGAAGAAAAGGAGGAAGAAGAAGAGGAAGAAGAAGAAGAAGAAGAAGGGGAAGAAGAAGAAGAAGAAGAAGAATAAGAATAAGAGGATGAAAAAGAAGAATAATAAGAAGAAGAAGAATAATAAGAAGAAGAAGAAGAGGATGGGGAGAAGAATAAGAATTCAAACAAAGAGAAGAAGAAGAAGAAGGAGAAAAAACAAGATGAAGAAGATAAAGATGTACTAGTAGTACTAATAGAATAAGAAGAAGAAGAGAAGGAGGAAGAAAAAGAAGAGGAAGTAGAAGAAGAAAAGGATGAGATGTAGAAGAAAAAGAAGAAGAAGAAGAAGAAGTTGAAGAAGAAGAAGTTGAAGAAGAAGAAGAGGAAGATGAAGAACATGAAGAGGAAGAAGAAGAAGAAGGAGAAGAAGAAGAGAAAGAAGAAAAAGAAGAAAATGAAGAAGAAGAAGAAGATGAGAAAGAAGAAGGAGATGAAGAAGAAGTAGAAAAAGACAAAGACATGGAAGAGTAAAAAGAAGATGAAGAATAAAAAGAGGAAGAAGTTGAATAAGAAGAAGAAGAAGAGGAAGAAGTAGTGGAGGAAGAAGAGGTACAATAAAGAAGCATGAAGGAAGGAGAAAGAAGGAAGAAGGATGGAGGAAGGAGCAAGGAAGAAGGAAGAAGAAAGAAGAAAGAAGAAAGTAGAAAGAAGAACGAAGAAAGAAGGATAGAGAAGAAGAAGAAGAAAAAGAAGAAGAACAAGAACATGAAATAGAAAGAGAAGGAGGACAGTGAGAAGAACGAGGAGAAGAAGAAGAAGGAGAAAGAGAAGGAGATGGAGAAGGTGAAGGAGTGTTGAAGGAGAAGGAGAAGGAGGAGTAAGAGAAGGAGAGGGAGAAGGAAAAAAATAAAGAGAAAGAGAAGAAGAAGGGGAGGATGAGTTGGAGAAGAAGAAGAAGAAGAAGAAAAGGAAAAGAAAGAAGAAGAAGAAGAAATAGAATAAAAATAAGAAGGAGAATATGAAGAAAGAGAAAAGAAGAAGAAGAAGAAGATAAACAAGAGAAGAAGAAGAAGAAGAAGAAGAAGAAGAAGAGGAAGATGAGGAAGAGGAAGAAGAAGGAGAATAAGAAGAAGAAGAAGAAGAAGAAGAAAAAAGAAGAAGACTATGTAGTAGTAGAAGAAGAAGAAGAGGAAGAAGAAGAAAAAGAAGAAAAAGAAGAAAAAGGAGAAGAGGAGGAAGAAGAAAAGTCAAAAGAGGAAGATGTGTTAGAAGAGGAAGAGGAATAAGAAGAAAATGAGGAGGAAGAAGAAGATGGAGAAGAAGATATGGACTAGAGATTAGGGATAAGGGGTTAGGGATTAGATATTAAGGATTAAGGATAGTGGACTATAGATTACTGATTAAGGATTAGGGAATAGGTCTTAGGGATTTGTGGTTATGGATTAAAGATTTAGAATTAGAGGATGGAGATTAAAAACTTAGAGATCAGATATTAATGATACACTAGGGATTAAGGATTAGGGATTAGTGATTAAGGATTAGGGGTTAGGGAGAAAGAATTAGGAAGAAAGAAGAAGAAGGAAGAAAGGAGAAGGAAGACGAAAGAAGAATGAAAAAGAAGGGAGAAAGATGAAAAAGAGATGGAGGAGGAATAAAAGGAGGAGGAAGAAGAAGAAGCAAAAGAAGAAGAAGAAGAAGAAGAAGAAGAAGAGAAAGAATAAAGAAGAATGAAAGAAGAAGGAAGAAGGAAGAAGGAAGAAGGAAGGAGGAGGGAAGAAGGAAGAAGCAATAAAAAAGAAGAAAGAGGAAACTAAAAAGAAGAAAGAAGAAAGAAGGAAGAAGAAGAGGAAGAAGAAGGAGAAGTAGAAAAAGGTGGAGGACGAGGAGAAGAAGGACGAGAAGGAGAAGTGGAAGGAGAAGGGGAAGGAGAAGGAGAGGGAGAAGGTGAAAGTGAAGTACAAGGAGGAGTAGTAAAGACAAGGAGATGGAGAAGGAGAAGGAGAAAGTCAAGGAGAAGGTGAAAAAGAAGGAGGTAGAGGAGAAGAAGAAGAAATAGAAGGGGAAGATGAAGACTAGAAGAAGACGAGGAGAAAGAAGAAGAGGAAGAAGATGAACAAGAAAAGAAGAAGAAGCAGAAGAAAAAGAAGAGGAAGTAGAGAAAGTTGAAGAAGAAGAAGAAGAAGAAGAAGAAGAAAAATAAGAAGAAAACAAAGAAGAAGAAGAAGAAGAAGAAAAGTAAAAGAGGAAGAAGAAGAAGTAGAAGATGATGAAGAAGAAGAGGAAGAGAAAGAAGAAGAAGAAAATGGGGAGGAAGAAGAACAAGAGGAAGAAGAATTGAAGTAGGATGATGAGGAGGAAGAAGAATAAGATGAAGAAGAAGAAGAGATGGATTAGTGATTAGGGGGTTAGAGATTAGGGATTATGGATTAAGAAGTGAGGGATTATGGTTTAAGGATTAGAGAATATGGATTACAGATTAAGGAGGGGTTGAGGATTAGAGATTAGGTATTATAGATAAGGGATTAAGGATTAGGAAGGAAGGGATTAGGTATTTGACATTAAGGGTTAAGGATTTGGTATTATCTATTTGGGAGTAGGCATTAAAGAATAAGTAATAAGGATAAGGGATTAAGGATTAGGGATGAAGGGATTAATGATTAAGGATTCAGGATTATGGATTAAGGATTAGGGGATTATTTGTTAAAGATTTGGGATTATGGATTATGGATTATGGATTATGGGTTAGGCAATAGGGATTAGGGATCAAGAATTAGAGATTAGTGATTGGGATTCAGGATTTAGTATAAGGCATTAGAGATTAAAGATTATGGATTGGTGATTAAGAGATTAGGATTAGGGTTAGGGATTAAAGATTAAGTATTAAAGATTAGGGATTGGTGATTAAGAATTAAGGTTTAAGAATTAGAGATTAGGGATTATAGATTATAGATTATAGATTAGACATTAGGGATTAAGGATTAGGAATTAAGTATTAGGGATTAGAGTTTAGAGAATAGAGATTAGGGATTAAAGATTAAGAATGGTTTATGGATTAAGGATTAAGGGTTAGATATGAAGGATTAAGGATTAAAGAATAAAGTGAAGGAAGAAGGAAGAAGAAGAAGATTGAAGAAAGTTGAAGGAAGAAGGAAAAAGAAAGAAGGAAGAAGGACGAAGAAGAAGAGGAAGAAGAAAAAAAGAAGAAGATGATGAAATGAAAGGAGGAAAGGGAAGTTTGAAGAAGAAAGAAAAAAAAGAAAGAAGAAGGAACATAGAAGAATGGTGGAAGGAAGAAGGTAGAACGAATAAGGAACATGATAGAGGAAAGAAGAAAGAAGAAAGAAGAAGAGGAAGAAGAAGAGGATGAAGGTGATGGAAAAGAAGGAGGATGTAGAGAAGAAGGAGGAGAAGAAGAAGGAGATAGAGGATAAGAAGGAGAAGGAGATGGAAAAGGAGAAGGAGGAACAGAAAGAGTAGGAGAGGAGAAATAGAAAGACAAGGAGAAGAAGAAGAAGAAGAAGAAGAAGTAGTAGTAATAGAAGAAGGAGAAGAAGAAGAAGAAATAGAAGAAAAGGAAGAAGAAGAAAAAGAAGTAGAAGAAGAAGAAAAAGAGGAAAAAGAAGAAGAGAAAGAAGAAGAAAACAAAGAAGAAGAAAAACAAAGAAGAAGAAGAATAAGAAAAAAAGAGAAGAAGTAGGGGAGAAGAAGAAGAGGAAGTACAAGAAGAAAAAGGAGAAGAGGAAGAAGAAGAAGAAAAAGAAGAATAAGAAAAGAAGGGGAAGATGAGGATGAATAGGAAGAAAAAGAAGATGATAAGGAAGAAGAAGAAGAAGAAGAGGAAGAAGAAGAAGAAGAGGAAGAAGAGAAAGAAGAGGAAGAAAAAGAAGAAGAAGAGGAAGATAGTTGGATTAAAGATTAGGGATTAGGGATTAGGTGCTAGGATTTAAAGATAAGGTGATAAGGATTAAGGATTATGGATTAACAATTAAGGATTAGGGTTTAAGGATTAGGTATTATATATTAGGAAGTAGGTATTAAGAATAAGTTATAAGAATTATGGATTATGGTTAAGGATTAGGGATTAGGGATTAGAGAGAAAAGGATTTATGATTATGGAATAGAGATGAGAGATTAAGGATTAAGAGACTATTTTCAAGGATTGTAGATTAGGGATTTAGATTATGGATTATGGATTAGAGATTAATGATTAAAGATTATTGATTGGGGATTTGGGATTTAGGATTCAAAATTTGTGATTAAAGATTTAGAATTAGGGATTAGAGATTAAGAGATTATTATTAAGATTAGGATTAATGATTGCTGATTTGGCATAAGAGAGGGAGGGATATGGGATTCAAGATTAGGTATTATGCATTAGGGATTAGAGATTAGGGAGGGAGAGATTAGGTATTATGCATTAACTATTAGGGTTTAAGATTAAGGATTAGGAAATAAGAATTATGGATTAGAAACTAGGAGATTATGGTTTAGGGATTAAAGAATATAGATTACGGAGTACAAGATTGTAGAATAAGTATTAAGGATTAGACATTAAGGTTTAAAGATCAGGATTAGGGATGAAAGTATTAATGATTAGGATTAAGGATTAAGGAATTAATTTTATAAATTAGGATTTAAGATTAAGGATAATAGATTAGGGAATAGGGATAAAGAATTAGAGATTAGTGATTAAGGATTTGGGATTTAGGATTAGGTATTACAGACTAGAAATTATGGATTAGTGATTAATAGATTAGGATTAGAGATTATAGATTAATGATTTAGGATTATGGATTAGTGATTAAGCAATAAGGATTAGGGATTAATGATTAAGAAATAAGGATTAAGGATTAGAGATTAAAGATTAAGTATTATGAATTATAGATCAGAGATTAGGGATTTGGAATTTGGTTTTAGGGATTAGGTTTTAAGATTAGAGATTAGACAATAGAGATTAGGGATTAAAGATTAAGGATTAGGTATTAAAGATAGATTAGTGATTAAAGATTAAGTATTATAGATAGGGGATTGAGATTACAGAAAAAGGGAGAAGGAAGAATGAAGAAGGAAAAAGAAGGAAAAAGAAGGAAGAAAGAAGAGAGAATAAAAAAGAACGAAGTAAGAAGCAAGAAGAAGAAGAACAGGAAGAAGAAGAGGAAAAGATGATGAAGAAGAAGAAGAAGAAGGAGAAGAAGTAGAAGAAGAAGTAGAAGAAGAAGATGAAGTTGTAGAAGTAGAAGAAGAAGATGATGAAGTAGTAGAATAATAATAATAATAAGAAGAAGAAGAAGATAGATTATCAATTAGGAAATTAAGGCTAAAGGATTAAGGATTAGGGCATAGGGATTAAGGATTAGGGCATAGGGACTAAGGATTAGGGATTAAGGAATAAGGATTAAGGATTAGGGATTAGGGATTAGGCA
>JAIUJO010001332.1:0-2500 GCA_023846275.1 Vanilla planifolia
CTACTACTACTACTTCTTCTTCTTCTTCTTCTTCTTCCTCTTCTTTTTCTTGTTCTTTTTCTTTTTCCTCCTCCTGTTCTTCTTCATCTTCTTCTTTTCCCTCTACTACTACCACTTTTCCTTCTTCTTCTTCTTATTCTTCTTCTTCTACTTCTACTTCTTTTTCTTCTACTTCTCCTTCTTTCTTCCTCTTCTTCTTCTTCTACTTCTTCGCCTTCGACTTCTTCTTTCTTCTTCATCATCATCTTCTTCTTCTTCTTCCTCTACTTCTTCTTCTCCTTCTACTTCTTCTTTTTCTTTTTCTCCATGTTCTTCTTCTTCTTCTTTTGCATTCTTCTTCCACTTCTTCTTCTTTTCCTTCTTCTTCTTCTTCATTTTCTTCTTCTCCATCTTCTTCTTATTCTTCTTCTTCTTCTTTTTTGTCTTCTTTTTCTTCTTCTCCTTCATGTATTACTTCCTCTTCTTGTTTATCATCATCATCTACTTTTTCTTGTACACCTTCTCCTTAATCTTCTTGTTCTACTTCTTCTTCTTCTTCTTCTACTACTTCATCTTCTTCTACTTCTTTTTCTTCTTCTTCTTCTTCTTCTTCAACATTAAATTCTTCTTCTTCTTCTACTACTTCTTTGTTTTCTTCATCTTCTTCTTCTTCTTCTTCAACTTCTTCTTCTTCTTCTTTTATTACTACTACTTCTTCTTCTTCTACTTGATTTTTTTATTCTTCTTCTTCGTCATCTTGTTCTTCTTCTTCTTTTACTTCTTCTGCTTCTTCTTCTTCTTCTTCTTCTTTTCCAACTTCTTGTTCTTGTTCTTCTTCTTCTTCTTCTTCTTCTTTATCTTCTTCTTCTTGCTCTTCTTCTTCTACTTCTACTTCTACTTCTTCTTTCCTCTTCTTCTTCTTCTACTACTGATTCTTTTTTTTTCATCTTCTTCGTGTTCTTCATCCTCTTGCTCTTCTTCTTCTTCTTCTTCTTGTTGATGTTCTTCGTCTTCTTCCTCTTATTCTTCTTCTTCTTCTTCTTCTTCTTCTTCTTCTACTACTTCTTCTATCCTCCTCTTCTTTTTATTCTTCTTTTTTCTCTTAGTTTTCTTCTTCTTCTTCATCTTGTTCCTCTTCTTCTTCCTCTACTTCCTCTTCTTCTTCAACTTCTTCTTCATCATCATCTTCTTCTTCTTCTTCACCTCCTCCTTATTCTTCTTCTTCTTCTTATTATTCTTCCTCTTCTTCTTCTTCTTTATCGTCCTCATCTTCTTCTTTTTCTTCATCTTCATCTTCTTCTTCTTCTTCTTCTTCTTCTACTTCTTCTTCTACTTCTTCTCCTTATTCTTCTATTTCTTCTTCTTATTCTTCTTCTTCTTCTTTTGTTACCACTTTTTCTTCTTCTTCGTCTTCTTCGCCTTTCTTCTTCTACTACTACTAATTTTTCCACAACCTCTTCTTCTTCCTACTTTTTCCTCTTCTTCTTCATCTTCTTCATTATACTTCAACTTCTTTTTATTCTTCTTCTTATTCATTTTCTTCTTCTTTTTCTTTTTCTTCTCCTTCTTTTCCTTCTTCTTCTTCTTCTTGTTGTTCTTTTTCTTCTTCTTCTTTCTTGATCTTCTCTTCTTCTTCTTCCTCAACTTCTTTTTCTTCTTCTTCTTCTTCTTTTCTTCATCTTCTTCTCATCAGCATCTTCTTCTTCTTCAACTTCTTCTTCTTCTTCTTTTTCTTCTTCTTGTTCTTCTTCTACTCCTTCTTTTTCTTCTTCTCTTATTCTTCTTCTTGTTCTTCTTGTTCTTCTTGTTCTTCTTCTTCTTCCTCTTCATCATCATGTTCTTCTCCTTCTTATTCTTGTTCTTCTTCTTCTTCTTATTCTGCTTCTTCTTCTTCTTCTTCTTTTCTTATTTCTTCATCTTCTTCATCATCTTGTTCTTCTTCTTCTTCTTCCTCTTCTTCTTTTCTTCTTCTTCTCCTTCTCCTTATTTTTCTTCCTCTTCTACTTCTTCTTCTTCTTCTTCTTCTTCTATCTACTTCTTCTTCTTAATTATTCTTCTTCCACCTCTTCTTTTTCATCTTCTACTTTTTCTTCTTCTTCTTCTTTTACTACTACTTCTTCTTCTTCTTCCACTTCTTGTTTTTTCATCATCTTCTTTTTCTTCTTCTTCTTCTTCTCCTTCTTCCTCTTTTACTTCTTGTTTTTCTTCTTCTTCTTCTTCTTCTTCTTCTTCTTCTTCTTCTTTTCTACTTCTTCTTCTTCTTCTTCTTCTTCTTTCTTATGCTTCTGATTTTTCTTGTTCTTCTTCTTCTTCTTCTTCTCTTCTTCTCCTTCTTTCTTTTTGTCTTCTTCATCTTCTTCTTCATCTTATTCTTCTATTTTTCCTCTTCCTCTTCCTCATGAAAATCATCATCATTATCATCTTCTTCTACTTCTTCTCCTCTTTCCTCTTTTACTTCTTCCTCTTCTTCTTCTTCTTCTTCTTCTTCTTCTTATCCTTCTTCATCTTCTTCTTATTCTTC
>JAIUJO010001332.1:7500-20653 GCA_023846275.1 Vanilla planifolia
TTCTTTAACATCATCTTCAACTTCTTATGTTTCTTTTTCTTGTTCTTGTTTTTCATCTTCTTGTTCATTTTCTTCTTCTTCTTTTTCTTCTCCTTCATCTTCTTCTTTTTCTTCATCTTCCACTACTTCTTTTTGTTCTTGTTCTTCTTTTTGACTTCTTCATCCTCTTCTTCTTCTTCTTCTTCTTCTTCTTCTTCCCCTTCTTCCCCTTCTTCTTCTTCTTCTTTTTTTGTTCTTCTACTTCTTCCTGTTCTTGTTCTTCCTCTATCTTCTTCATCCTCCTTTTCTTTTTCTTCTTCTTCTTCTTCTTCTTCTTCATCTTCTCCTACTTCTTCTATTTTTCTTCATCTTCTTTTTCTTCTTCTTCTTCTTCTTTTCTTCTCCTTCTTCTTCCAGTTTAACTTCTTCTTCTTCTTTTTCTTCTTCTTCTTCTTTTTTTTCCTCCTCTTCTTCTTCTTCCTCTTCTTCTTCTTCTTCTTCTTCTTCTTCTTTGTCTTCTTCTTTTTATTATTTTTCTTCTTCTTCTTCTTCTTTTTCTCCTTCTTCTTCTTCTTCTTCTTTATTCCCTTCTTCTTCTTCTTCTTTTTCTTCTTCTTCTTCATCTTCTTCTTCTTCTTCAATGTCTTCTTCTTCTTCTTCTTCTACTTCTTCTTTTCTACTTCATCTTCTTTTTCTTCTTCTTCTTCTTCTTTCATATTCTTCTACTTCTTCTTCTTCTTCTTCTTCTTTTTCTTCTTCTTTGATTACTACTTCTTCTTCTTCTTCTTCTCTTCTTCTTCTTCTTTTCTTTTTAATTTCTTAATTTTCTTCTTCATCTTCTTCTTCTTGTTCTTCTTCCTCTTCTACTTCATCATGAACATCGTCATCATCATCATCTTCTTCTTCTTCTACTTCTCCTCCTTCTTCTTCTTCTACTTCTTCCACTCTTCTTCCTCTTTGTCTTCAACATCTTTTTCTTATTCTTGTTTTTCTCCTTGTTCTTGTTGTTGTTGTTCTTCTACTTCTACTTTTTCTTCGACTTAATCTTCTTCTTCTTATTATTATATTTCTACTTCTTTTACAACTACTTTTTCTTCTTCTTTCTTTTCTTCTTCTTCTTCTACTTCTTCATCTTCTCCTACTTCTTATTTTTCTTCTCCTTCTACATTTTCTTCTTCTTCTTCTTCTTCTTCTGCTACTTCTTCTTCTCCTTCTTCTTCTTCTTCTTCTTCTTCCTCCATCTTCTTCGTCTTCCTCCTCTTCCCTTTCTTCAACTTCTTCTTCTTCTTCTTCTTCTTCTACTTCTTCTTCTTCTTCTTCTACTTCTTCTTTTCTTCTTCTTCTTCTTCTTCTTCTTCTTCTCCTTCTTCGTCTTCTTCATCCTCTTCTACTTCTTCTTCTTGTATTTCTTCTTCTTCTTCTTCTTCTTCTTCTTCTTCTTCTTCCTCTTCTCCATCTTCTTGTTGTTTTTCTTCTATGTCTTCTTCTTCTTCTTCATCTTCTTTTTCTTCTTCTACTTCTGCTTTTTCTCTATCTTCTTCTTCTTCTTCTTCTCCTTCTTCCTCTTCAATGTCTTCTTCTTCTTCTTCTTCTTTTCTACTTCTTCTTCTTCTTCTTCTTCTTCATCTTCTTCTTTCTTATTCTTCTGCTTCTTCTTTGTTATTCTTCTGCTTCTTCTTTTTCTTCTTCTTCTTCTTTCCTTTTTGTCTTCTTCATGTTCTTCGTCATCTTCTTCATCTTCTTTTTTTTCCTCTTCCTCTTCATCATGAACATCATCAACATCATCAACTTCTTCTACTTCTTCTTTTTCTTCTTCCCCTTCTACTTCTTCCTCTTCTTCTTCTTCTTCTACATCTACTTCTTGTTCTTCTTCTCCTTCTTCTTCTTCTTCTTCTTATTCTTCTTCCTCTTTTTCTTATTCTGCTTCTTCTTCTTCTTTCCCTTCTTCTTCTTCAACTTCTTTTTCTTATTCTTATTTTTTTCTTGTTCTTCTTCTTCTTCTACTTGTTCTTCTTCATCATCTTCGTCTTATCCTTCTTGTTATTCTTCTTCTTCTTCTACTGCTAGTTCTCCTTCTTCTTCTTCTTCATCTTCTATTTTTTCTTCTTCTTCTAGTTTTTCTTCTTCTTCTTCATCTTGTTCTTCTTCTTCTTTTTCTTCTTCTCCTTCTTCTACTTCTTCTTCACCTTTTTCAACTTCTTCTTCTTATTCTTCTTCTTCTTCTTCTTCTTCTTCTTCTTCTTCTCCTCTCCTACTTCTTCTTCTTCGTTTAATTCTTCTTTATCACCTTCTTCTTCTTTAACTTCTTCGTAGTATTCTTTTTATTCTTCTACTACTACTACAACTACTTCTTCTTCTTCTTCTTCTTCTTCTTCTTCATTTTTATTTTCATCTTCTTCTTCTTCTTTTTCTTTTTCTTCTTCTTCTTTTTCTTCTTCTTCTTCTTCTTTCTTCTTCTTCATCAACTCCTACTACTTCTTCTTCTTCTTTTTCTTTTTTCTCCTTCTTCTCCTCCTCCTCCTTCTTCTTCTTCTACTACATCTTCCTCTTCTTCTACTTCTTCTGCTTCTTCTTCTTCTTCTTCTTCTTCTTCCTTGTCTTCTTCATCTTATTCTTCTCCTTCTTTGTCTTTTTCTTTTTCTTCTTATTTTTCTTCTTATTCTTCTTTTCAACAGCTTCTTCTTATTCCTATTCTTCATCTTCTTCATCTTCTTCTTCATCTTCTACTTCTTCTTCTTCAAATTTTGCTTCTTCTTCTTCTTCTTCTTCTTTTTCTTCTTCTTCTTCTTCTTCTTCTTCTTTCTCTTCTATTTTTTCTTCTTCTTTTTCACCTTCTTCTTCTTCTTCCTCTTCTTCTTCTTCCTCTTCTTCTCCTTCTTCTTCTTCTTTTGTCTTCTTCTTCTTCTTCGTCTTCTTCTTCTTCTTCGTCTTCTTTTTCTCCTTCTTCTTCTTCTTCATCTTCTTCTTCTTCTTCATCTTCTTCTTCTTATTCTTCTTCCTGTATTCTTGATCTTCTTCTCGTAAATGTTCTTCTCCTTCTTCTTTCCTCTTCTACTTTTTATTCTTATTCTTCTTGTTTTTCTAATTCTTCTTCTTCTTCTTCTTCTTTTCCTTCATCTTCTTCTTTTACATCTACTTCTTCTTCTTCTGTATCTTCTTCTTCTTTTACTTCTTCTTCAGCTACTTGTTCTTCTTCTTCTTCTTCTTCTACTTCTTCTTTTTTCTCCTACTACTACTTCTTCTTCTTCTTGTTATTCTTCTTCTTCTTCTTCAACTTACTCTTCTACTTCTACTTATGTTTCTTTTTCGTCTTCTTGTTTTTCTTCTTCTTCTTCTTCTTCGACTACTTCTTCTTTTTATTCTTGTTCTTCTTTTTGACTTCTTCATCATCTTCTTCTTCATTTTCTTCATCATCATCATCTTCTTCTTCTTCTTCTTTTTCTTCTTCTTCTTCTCTTCTTTCTTCCCCTTCTTCTCCTTCTTCTTCATCAACTTTTTCTTGTTGTTCTACTTCTTCTACCTGTTCATATTCTTCCTCTATCTTCTTCTTCCTCCTCTTCTTTTTCTTCTTCTTCTTCTTCTCCTTCTTCTTTTCTACTTCATCTTCTTCTTCTTCTTCTTCTTCTTCTTTTCTACTTCATCATCTTCTTCTTCTTCTTCTTCTTCTTTCATATTCTTCTACTGCTTCTTCTTCTTCTTCTTCTTCTTCTTCTTTTTCTTCTTCTTTGCCACTACTTCTTCTTCTTCTTCTTCTCTTCTTGTTCTTCTTTTCTTTTTATTTTCTTAATTTCCTTCTTCATCTTCTTCTTCTTGTTCTTCTTCCTCTTCTTCTACTTCTTCTTCTTCTTCTTCTTCTTCTTCTTCATTGTCTTCTTCATCTTATTCTTCTCCTTTCACTTTTTCTTCTCCTTCTTTGTCTTTTTCTTTTTCTTCTTATTTTTCTTCTTATTCTTCTTTTCAACCGCTTCTTCTTATTCTTATTCTTCATCTTCTTGATCATCTTCTTCATCTTCTTCTTCATCTTCTACTTCTTCTTCTTCAAATTTTGCTTTTTCTTCTTCTTCTTCTTCATCTTTTTCTTCTTCTTCTTCTTCTTCTTCTTCTTCTTTCTCTTCTATTTTTTCTTCTTCTTTCTCACCTTCTTCTTCTTCTTCCTCTTCTTCTCCTTCCTCTTCTTCTCCTTCTTCTTCTTCTTTTGTCTTCTTCTTCTTCGTCTTCTTCTTCGTCTTCTTCTTCTTCTTCGTCTTCTTTTTCTCCTTCTTCTTCTTCTTCATCTTCTTCTTCTTCTTCATCTTCTCCTTCTTATTCTTCTTCCTGTATTCTTGATCTTCTTCTCGTAAATCTTCTTCTCCTTCTTCTTTTCCTCTTCTACTTTTTATTCTTATTCTTCTTGTTTTTCTAATTCTTCTTCTTCTTCTTCTTCTTCTTCTTCTTCTTTTTCTTCTTCGTCTTCTTCTTTTTCTTCATCTTCATCTTTTACATCTACTTCTTCTTCTTCTTCTTGTTCTTCTTCTTTATCTTCTTCTTCTTCTTTTACTTCTTCTTCTGCTACTTGTTCTTCTTCTTCTTTTTCTTCGACTTCTTCTTTTTTCTCCTACTACTACTTCTTCTTTTTGTTGTTGTTCTTCTTCTTCTTCAACATACTCTTCTACTTCTCCTTATGTTTCTTTTTCGTCTTCTTGTTTTTTTTCTTCGTCTTCTTCTTCAACTACTTCTTTTTATTCTTGTTCTTCTTTTAGACTTCTTCATCATCTTCTTCTTCATTTTCTTCATCATCATCTTCTTCTTCTTCTTCTTCTTTTTCTTCTTCTTCTTCTCTTCTTTCTTTGCCTTCTTCTCCTTCTTCTTCATCAACTTTTTCTTGTTGTTCTACTTCTTCTTCCTGTTCATATTCTTCCCCTATCTTCTTCTTCCTCCTCTTCTTTTTCTTCTTCTTCTTCTTTTCTACTTCTTCTTCTTCTTCTTCTTCTTTCATATTCTTCTACTGCTTCTTCTTCTTCTTCTTTGCCACTACTTCTTCTTCTTCTTCTCTTCTTGTTCTTCTTTTCTTTTTATTTTCTTAATTTCCTTCTTCATCTTCTTCTTCTTGTTCTTCTTCCTCTTCTTCTTCATCTTGAACATCGTCATCATCATCATCATCTTCTCTTCTACTTCTTCTCCTTCTTCTTCTTCTTCTACTTCTTCCACTTCTTCTTCCTCTTTGTCTTCAACTTCTTTTTCTTATTCTTGTTTTTCTTCTTGTAATTCTTCTTCTTCTTCTTCTCCTTCTACCTTTTCTTCTTCTTCAACTTCATCTTCTTCTTCTTATTATTATATTTCTATCTCTTTTACAACTACCTTTTCTTCTTCTTCCTTTTCTTCTTCTTCTTCTTCCACTTCTTCATCTTCTCCTTCTTCTTGTTTTTCTTCTCCTTCTTTATTTTCTTCTTCTTCTTCTTCTTTTTCTTCTTCAGATACTTCTTCTTCTTCTTCATCATCATCTTCTTCTTCTTCCTCCATCTTCTTGGTCTTCCTCTTCTTCCTTTTCTTCAACTTCTTCTTCTTCTTCTTCTTCTCCTTCTTCTTCTTCTTCTTCTGCTTCTTCATCTTCTTCTTCTACTTCTTCTACTACTTCTTTTCTTCTTCTTCTTCTTCTTCTTGTTCTTCTTTTCCTTCTTCTTCTTCTTCCTCTTCTACTTCTTCTTCTTGTTTTTCTTCTTCTTCTTCTTCTTCTTCTTCCTCTTCTTCTTGTTGTTTTTCTTCTGTGTCTACTTCTTCTTCTTCTTCTTCTTCTTCTTCATCTTCTTCTGCTTTTTCTATTTCTTCTTCTTCTTCTTCCTCTTCAATGTCTTCTTCTTCTTCTTCTTCTTCTTTTCCACTTCTTCTTCTTCTTCTTTCTTATTCTTCTACTTCTTCTTTTTCTTCTTCTTCTTCTTCTTCTTCTTCTTCTCATCTTCTTCTTCTTCTTTGCTTTTTGTCTCCTTCATGTTCTTGGTCATCTTCTTCATCTTCTTTTTTTCCTCTTCCTCTTCATCATGAACATCATCATCATTATCATCAACTTCTTCTACTTCTTCTTCTTCTTCCTCTTCTACTTCTTTCTCTTCTTCTTCTTCTTCTACATCTACTTCGTGTTTTTCTTCTTCTTCTTCTTCTTCTTCTTCTTCTTATTCTACTGCTTCTTCTTCTTTCTCTTCTTCTTCTTCAACTTCCTTTTCTTATTCTTATTTTTTTCTTATTCTTCTTCTTCTTCTTCTTCGACATCATCTTTTACTTCTTATTTTTCTTCTTCTCTTCCTCTTGTACTTCTTCTTCTTCATCATCTTCGTCTTCTCCTTCTTGTTATTCTTCTTCTTCTATTTTTTCTTCTTCTTCTATTTTTCTTCTTCTTCTTCTTCATCTTCTTCTTCCTGTTCTTTTTCTTCTTCTCCTTCCTCTACTACTTCTTCACCTTTTTCAACTTCTTCTTCTTCTTATTCTTCTGATTCTTCTTCTTCTTCTTCTTCTTCGTTTAATTCTTCTTTATCACCTTCTTCTTCTGTAACTACTTCGTAGTATTCTTTTTATTCTTCTACTACTACTACTTCTTCTTCTTCTTCTTCTTCTTCATTTTCATCTTCTTCTTCTTATTCTTTTTCTTTATCTTCTTCTTCTTCTTCTTCTTCTACTTCTTCTTCTTCTTTTTTCTTCTTCTTCATCAGCTCCGACTACTTCTTCTTTTTCTTTTTTCTTCTTCTTCTCATCCTCCTTCTTCTTCTTCTTCTTCTTCTACATCTTCCTGTTCTTCTACTTCTTCTTCTTCTTCTTCTTTCTCTTCTTCCTTGTCATCTTCATCTTATTCTTCTCCTTTCACTTTTTCTTCTCCTTCTTTTTCTTCTTCTTTTTCTTCTTCTTCTTCTTTTTCAACCTCTTCTTCTTATTCTTATTCTTCATCTTCTTCATCATCTTCTTCATCATCTTCTTCATCTTCTTCTTCATCTTCTACTTCTTCAAATTTTGCTTCTTCTTCTTCTTCTTCTTCTTCTTCTTTCTCTTCTATTTTTTCTTCTTCTTTCTCATCATCTTCTTCTTCTTCCTCTTCTTGTTCCACTTCTTCTTCTTCTTCTTCTTCTTCTTCTTTCTTCTTCTTCTTCTTCGTCATCTTCTTCATCTTCTTCTTCTTCTTCGTCTTCTTTTTCTCCTTCTTCTTCTTCTTCATCATCTTCTTCTTCTTCTTCTTCTTCTTCTTCTTCCTTGTATTCTTGATCTTCTTCTTATAAATCTTCTTCTTCTTCTTTCTTCTTCTAATTTTTCTTCTTATTCTTCTTCTTTTTCTAATTATTCTTCTTCTTTATCTTCTTTTTCTTCTTCTTCTTCTTCTTTTTCTTCATCTTCTCCTTCTACATCTTCTTCTTCTTCTTCTTCTTCTTCTTTATCTTCTTCTTCTTCTTCTTTTACTTCTTCTACTTCTATTTGTTTTTCTTCTTCTTCTACTTCTTCTTCTTCTCTCTCCTACGACTACCTCTTCTACTTGTCCTTCTTCTTCTTCTTCAACATACTCTTCTACTTCTTATGTTTCTTTTTCGTCTTCTTATTTTTCTTCTTCTTCTTCTTCTTCCACTACTTCTTTTTCTTCTTGTTCTTCTTTTTGACTTCTTCATCATCATCTACTTCATCTTCTTCACCATCATCATCTTCTTCTTCTTCTCCTCCTCTTTCTTCGCCATCTTCTCCTTCTTCTTCTTCTTCTTTTTCTTGTTCTTCTACTTCTTCTTCCTGTTCTTGTTCTTCCTAAATCTTCTTCTTCCTCCTCTTCTTTTTTTTTCTTTTTCTTCTACTTCTTGTTCTTCTTCTTCTACTTCTTCTTCTCCTACTTCTTCTATTTCTCTTCATCTTCTTCTTCTTCTTCTTCTTCTTCTTCTTTTCTTCTTCTTCTTCCAATTCAACTTCTTCTTCTTTTTTTTCTTCTTCTTCTTCCTCTTCCTCTTCTTCCTCTCTTTCTTCTTCTTCTTCTTCTTTTTCTTCTTTGTCTTCTTCTTCTTCTTCTTCTTCTTCTTTTTCTCCTTCTTCTTCTTCTTCTTCTTCTTCTTTATCTCCTCCTTCTTCTTCTTCTTCTCCTTCTTCTTCTTCTTCTTCTTCTTCTTCTTTTCTACTTCATCTTCTTCTTCTTTCGAATTCTTCTACTTCTTCATCATCATCTTCTTCTTCTTCTACTTCTTCTTCTTCTTCTTCTTTGCCTGCTTCTTCTTCTTCTTCTTCTTCTTCTTCTTCTCTTCTTGTTCTTCTTTTCTTTTTATTTTCATAATCTTCTTCTTCATCTTCTACTTCTTGTTCTTCTTCCTCTTCTTCTTATTTGTGAACATTGTCATCATCATCATCTTGTTCTTCTTCTACTTCGTCTCCTTCTTCTTCTTCTACTTCTTCCTCTTCGACTTTAACTTCTTTTTCTTGTTCTTGTTTTTATTCTTGTTTTTTTCTTCTTCTTCTTGTTCTTCTTCTTTTTCTTCTTCTTAATCTTCTTCTTCTACTTTATCTTCGTCTTCCTCCTCTTCCTTTTCTTCAACATCATTTTCTTCTTTTTCTTTTCTTCTTCTTCTTCTTCTTCTTCATCATCTTCTTCTTCTACTTCTTCTTTTCTTCTTGTTCTACTACTTCTTTTTTTCCTTCTTCTTCTTCTTCTTCCTCGTCTGCTTCTTCTCCTTCTTTTTCTTCTTCTTCCTCTTCTTCTTCTTCTGCTTCTTCTTCTTCTTCTTCCTCTTCTTCATCTTCTCATTGTTTTTCTTCTATGTCTTCTTCTTCTTCTTCATTTTTTTCTTCCTTGTCTTCTTCAACTTCTTATTGTCCTCTTTCTTTTTCTTCTCCTTATTTTTCTTCTTCTTCTTCTTCTTTTTCATCTCTTCTTCTTATTCTACTTTTTCTTCATCTTCTTCTTCATCAGCTTATTCTTCTACTTGTTCTTTTTTTACTACTTATTCTTTCTTCTTCATTTTCTTCTTCTTCTTCTACTTCTTATTCTTCTTCTCCTTCTTCTTCTTATTCTTCTTCTTCTACTACTTCTTCTAATTCTTCTTCTTCTCCTCCTCCTTCTTCTTCTTCTTCTACATCTTCCTCTTCTTCTTTTTCATCTTGTTTTTCTTCTTCTTCTTCTTCTTCTTCTTCTTGTTCTTCTTCTTCTTCTTCATCTTGTTATTTTTCTTCTTCATGTTCTTCTTCTTCTTCTTCTTCTACTGCTACTACTACTACTTCTTCTTCTTCTTCCTATTCTTCTTCTTGTTCTTTTTCTTTTTCCTCCTCCTGTTCTTCTTCATCTTCTTCTTTTCCCTTCACTAATACCACTTTTCCTTCTTCTTCTTCTTCTTCTTCTTATTCTTCTTCTTCTACTTCTACTTCTTTTTCTTCTACTTCTCCTTCTTTCTTCCTCGTCTTCTTCTTCTACTTCTTCGCCTTCGACTTCTTTCTTCTTCATCATCATCTTCTTCTTCTTCTTCCTCTACTTCTTCTTCTTCTCCTTCTACTTCTTCTTTTTCTTTTTCTCCATGTTCTTCTTCTTCTTCTTTCGCATTCTTCTTCCACTTCTTCTTCTTTTCCTTCTTCTTCTTCTTCATTTTCTTCTTCTCCATCTTCTTCTTATTCTTCTTCTTCTTTTTTTTTGTCTTCTTTTTCTTCTTCTCCTTCATGTATTACTTCCTCTTCTTGTTTATCATCATCATCTTCTTTTTCTTGTACACCTTCTCCTTAATCTTCTTATTCTACTTCTTCTTCTTCTACTACTACTTCATCTTCTTCTACTTCTTTTTCTTCTTCTTCTTCTTCTTTTTCAACATTAAATTCTTCTTCTTCTTCTTCTTCTTCTTCAACTTCTTCTTCTTCTTCTTTTATTACTACTACTTCTTCTTATTCTACTTGATTTTCTTATTCTTCTTCTTCGTCATCTTGTTCTTCTTCTTCTTTTACTTCTTCTGCTTCTTCTTCTTCTTCTTCTTCTTCTTTTCCAACTTCTTGTTCTTATTCTTGTTCTTCTTCTTCTTCCTCTTCTTCTTCTTTATCTTCTTCTTCTTGCTCTTCTTTTTCTACTTCTACTTCTTCTTTCCTCTTCTTCTTCTTCTACTACTGATTCTTTTTTTTCATCTTCTTCATGTTCTTCATCCTCTTGCTCTTCTTCTTCTTCTTCTTCTTGTTGATGTTCTTCGTCTTCTTCCTCTTATTCTTCTTCTTCTTCTTCTTCTTCTTCTTCTTCTACTACTACTACTTCTTCTATCCTCCTCTTCTTTTTATTCTTCTTTTTTCTTTTAGTTTTCTTCTTCTTCTTCTTCTTCTTCTTCTTCTTCTTCATCTTGTTCCTCTTCTTCTTCCTCTACTTCCTCTTCTTCTTCAACTTCTTCTTCATCATCATCTTCTTCTTCTTCTTCACCTCCTCCTTATTCTTCTTCTTCTTCTTATTATTCTTCCTCTTCTTCTTCTTCTTTATCATCCTCATCTTCTTCTTTTTCTTCATCTTCATCTTCTTCTTCTTCTTCTTCTACTTCTTCTTCAACTTCTTCTCCTTATTCTTCTATTTCTTCTTCTTATTCTTCTTCTTCTTCTTTTGTTACCACTTTTTCTTCTTCTTCATCTTCTTCGTCTTTCTTCTTCTACTACTACTAATTTTTCCACAACCTCTTCTTCTTCCTTCTTTTTACTCTTCTTCTTCTTCTTCATTATACTTCAACTTCTTCTTGTTCTTCTTCTTATTCATTTTCTTCTTCTTCTTTTTTTTTTCTTCTCCTTCTTTTCCTTCTTCTTCTTCTTCTTGTTGTTCTTTTTCTTCTTCTTCTTTCTTGATCTTCTCTTCTTCTTCTTCTTCCTCTACTTCTTCTTCTTCTTCTTCTTCTTCTTTTCTTCATCTTCTTCTCATCAGCATCTTCTTCTTCTTCAACTTCTTCTTCTTCTTCTTTTTCTTCTTCTTGTTCTTCTTCTACTCCTTCTTCTTCTTCTTTTTCTCTTATTCTTCTTCTTGTTCTTCTTCTTCTTCTTCTTCTTCCTCTTCATTATCATGTTCTTCTCCTTCTTATTCTTCTCCTTCTTCTTCTTCTTCTTATTCTTCTTCTTCTTCTTCTTTTTCTTTTCTTAGTTCTTCATCTTCTTCATCATCTTATTCTTCTTCTTCTTCTTCCTCTTCTTCTTTTCTTCTTCTTCTCCTTCTTCATATTTTTCTTCTTCTTCTACTTCTTCTTCTTCTTCTTCTTCTTCTTCTTCTATCTACTTCTTCTTCTTAATTATTCTTCTTCCACCTCTTCTTTTTCATCTTCTACTTTTTCTTCTTCTTCTTCTTCTACTACTACTTCTTCATCTTCTTCCACTTCTTGTTTTTTCATCATCTTCTTTTTCTTCTTCTTCTACTTCTCCTTCTTCCTCTTTTATTTCTTCATTTTCTTCTTCTTCTTCTTCTTCTTCTTCTTCTTCTTCTTCATCTTCTTCTTCTTCTTCTTCTTCTTCTTTTCTACTTCTTCTTCTTCTTCTTCTTCTTCTTTCTTATGCTTCTGATTTTTCTTGTTCTTGTTCTTCTTCTTCTTCTTCATCTTCTTCCTCTTCTTTTACTTCTTTTTCTTCTTCTTCTTCTTCTTCTTCTTCTTCTTCTCTTCTTCTCCTTCTTTTTTTTTTCTTCTTCATCTTCTTCTTCATCTTATTCTTCTATTTTTCCTCTTCCTCTTCCTCATGAAAATCATCATCAACATCATCTTCTTCTACTTCTTCTCCTCCTTCCTCTTCTACTTCTTCCTCTTCTTCTTCTTCTTCCACTTCTACTTCTTCTTCTTCTTCTTCTTCTTCTTCTTATCCTTCTTCATCTTCTTCTTATTCTTCTTCTTCTTCTTCTTCTACTTCTTTTTCTTATTCTTATTCTTCTTCTTGTTCTTCTTCTTCTTCTTCGACATCGTCTTCTACTTATTTTCCTTCTTCTTTTCTTCTTCTACTTCTTCTTCATCATCTTTGTCTTCTTCTTCTTGTTATTCTTCTTCGTTTTCTACTAATACTTCTGCTTCTTCTTCTTCTTTTTCTTCTTCTTCTCCCTACTCTTCCTGTCTTCTTCTTCTTCTCCTTCTTCTTCTTCTTCCTCTTCCTCTTCTTCTTCTTCTTCTTCTTTTTCTTCTGTCTTCTTCTTCTTCCTCCTCTTCTTCTTCTTCACCTTTTTCTTCTTCTTCTTCTTCTTCTTCACCTTTTTCTTCTTCTTCTTCTTCTTCTTCTTCGTCTTCTTCTTCCTTATTGTCTTCTTCTTCTTCTTCTTTTCTACTTCTTCTTCCACTTTTTCTTCCTCATCTTCTTCCTCTTCTTCTTCTTCTTCTTCTTTCTTATTCTTCTACTTCTTCTTCTTCTTCTTTGCCTTCTTCTTCTTCTTGTTCTTCTCTTCTTCATCTTCTTAATTTTTTGTCTTCTTCTTCTTCTTGTTCTTTTTCCTCTTGTTCTTCTTCATCATGAACATCAACATCACCATCATCATCATCTTCTTCCACTTCTTCTCCTTCTTCTTCTTGTTCCACTTCTTCGTCATCATGACCATCTTCCTCTTCTTCTAGATCTTATTCTTCTTTTTCGTCTTCTTCTTATTCTTCTTTTTCTTCTTCTTAATTTTGATTATTATTATTTTTCTTCTTCTTTCTCTTCTTCTTCCTCTTCTTCTTCTTCAACTTCTTTTCCTTATTCTTGTTTTTCTTCTTCTTCTTCTTCTTCGTCTTCTTCTTCTTCTTAATCTTCTTCAACATCATCTTCTTCTTCTTATTACTATATTTCTTGAAATTCTACAACTATTTTTTATTTCTTCCTTTTCTTCTTCTTCTTCGTCGTCTTCATCATCTTCTTCTTCTTCTTATTTTTGTTTTCCTTCTACATCTTCTTCTTCTTCTTCTTCTTTTTTTATTCTCATCTTCTTATTCTTATTCTTCTTTTTCTTCTTCTTCTTCTTCTTCTTCTTCTTTTTCTTCTTTTTCTACCACTACTACTTCTTCCACTTCTTTCTTCTTCTTTTTCTTCTTCTTCTTCTTTTTCTTCTTCCTTTTTCTTCTTCTTCTTCTTCTTCTTCTTCTCCTTCTTTAACTACTTTTTCTTCTTCTTTTTTATCTTCTTCTTCTAATTCCTCTTCTTCTTCTTCTTCTTCTTCTTCTCCTTCTTAATCTTCTTCTTAATATTATTATTGACCTTCTTCTGCTACTAGTACTTTTTCTTCTTCTTCTTTTTCTTCTTA
>JAIUJO010003619.1:7500-10000 GCA_023846275.1 Vanilla planifolia
CTTCTTCTTCTTCTTCTTCCACTTCTTCTTCTACGTCTTCTTCTTGTTTTTCTTTGAATTTTTCTTCTACTTCTTCTTATTCTTATTCTTATTCATTTTTCTTCTTCTTCTTCTCCCACTTCTTCTTCATCTTCTTCGTTCTTCTTCTTCTTTCTCTTCTTATTCTATTTCTTATTCTTTTTCTTCTTCTTCATCGTCTTTTTCTTCTTCTCTTTCTTCCTTCTTCTTATTCTTCCCCATCATCATCATCATCTTCTCCATCTTTTTCTTCTTCTTCTTCTATTACTTCTTCTACTTCTTATGCTTCTTCTTCCTGTTTTTCTTTTTCCTCTTCTTCTTCTACTTCTTCTTCTTCCTCTGTTCTTCTTATACTTCTTATTCTTTTACTTCTTCTTCTTCTTCTCATCTTCTTCTTCTTCTTCTTCTTCTTCTTCTTCTTCTTCCTCTTCAAGTTGCTCTTCTTCTTCCTCTTCTTCTCTCTTCTTCTCTTCCTCCTCCTTATCCTTCTTCTTCTTCTACTTCTTTTCTTCATCATCTTCTTCTTCTTCTTCTTCTTCTTTTACTACTACTACTACTTCTTCTAATTCTTCTTTCTTCTCTCTCCACCTCCTCCTCCTCCTTTTTTATTCTTCTTCCTTCTTCTTCCCTTCTTCCTTTTCTTCTTTTTCTTCTTCTTCTTCTACTACTACTTCTTCTTCTCTTTTTCTTCTTCTTTTTCTTCTCTTCTTCTTCTTATTCTTCTTCTTCAACTTTCTCTCCTTCTTTTTCTTCATCTCCTTCTTTTTCTTCTTCATCTTCTTATTCTTATTCTTGATCTTATTCATCATCTTCTTCTTCTTCTTCTTTCTTCTTCTTCTTCTTCTGCTTCTTATTCTTCATCTTCTTCTTCTTCTCCTTCTTTTGCTTCTTCTTTTTTCTACTTCTTCTCCTTCTTCTTCTTTGTATTCTTGTTTTTTCTCATTATAATTTTGTTATTACTATAATTATTACTTATTTTCCCCGTCTTCTTCTTCTTCTTATTCATCTTTTACTTCTTCTTCTTCTTCATCTTCTTCTTCTCTTTCTTCATCAGCATCTTCTTCTACTTCATATTTTTTTCTTCTTTTTCCACTTTTCTTCCTATTCTTCTTTTTTTCATCTTCTCCTTCTCATTCTCCATCTTCTAATTGTTTTTACTTCTAAATCATCTTTTTCTACTTATTAGTATTGTTGTTCTTCTTCTTCTTCTACTTAATATTCTTCTTCACCTTCATCATAATGTCCCTTTTCTTGTTCTTGTTCTTCTTCTTCCTCCTCTTTTCTCTTCTTCTTCTTCTTCTTCTTGCACTTCTTCATCTTTTTCCACTTCTTCATCTTCTTCTTGTTCCTCCTCTTCTACTTCTTCTTCTACTCTCTTCTACTCTGTCTTCCTCATTGCCTTCTCCCCCTTCTACTTCTTGCTCTTCTTCTTCTTCTTTTTCCTCCCTTCTTCTTCATCTTCTTTATTCTTATTCTTTATATCATGTTCTTCTTCTTCTTGTTCATCAACTTCTTCTTCCGCTTCTTCGCCTTCGTTTCCTTCTTCTTCTTCTTCTTCTTCTTTTCCTGCTTTTTCTTCTTCTTCTTCTTCTTCTTCTTTGTCTTCATCTCCATCTTCTTTTTCTCCTTTTTCTTCTTCTTCTTCTTCTACATCTTCTAATCCTTCTTCTTCTTAATTTTCTTCTTCGTCTTCTTCATCTTCTTCTGATTCTCATTCTTTCTCTTCCACTCCTGCTCCCTCTTCTTCTTCTTCTTCTTATTAGACTACTTATTCTTCTTCATTGCCTTTTTCTTATTATTCTTGTTATTATTGTTATTACTGTTCTTCTTCTTCTTCTCCTCCTCCTTTTTCTTCTTCTTATTCTTCTACTTCTTCTTCTACTTCTTCTTATTCTTCTTCATCTTCTTCTTCTTCTTCTTCTTCTTCTTCTTCCCCTTCTTCTTCTTCTTTTTCTTCTTCTTCTTCTCCTTCGTCTACTTCTCGTTCTCCTTCTTCTTCTACATCATCTTCTTCTTCTGCTTCTTCTTCTTCTTCTTCGACGTCTTCTGCTTTTTCTTCTTCTTCGTCTTCTTGTTCTATTTCTTCTTCTTCATTTCTCCTTCTTCAGCTTCTTCTTCTTCTTCTTCTTCCTCTCCATCTTCTACTTCTCCTACTTCTTCTTTTTCTTCATTTTCAATTTCTTTTAATTCTCCTTCTTCTTCAACATCTTCTTCTTCTTCTTCTTCTTCTTCTTCTTCTTCTGCTTCTTCTTCTTCTTCTTCTGCTTCTACTTTTCATTTTATTCAACTTCTTTTCATCTTCTCCTTCTCATTCTTCATCTTCTTCTTATTCTACTACTTCATCTTCTTCTTCTTTTTCATCATTATCTACTTATTATGTTTATTATTATTATTAGTATTATTATTATTTTTAATATTATTATTCTGCTCCTTCTTCTTCTTCTTCTTTTACTTCTTCTTCATCTTCTTCTTCCCCTTCTTC
>JAIUJO010003619.1:12500-17500 GCA_023846275.1 Vanilla planifolia
TCTTCTTCTTTTTCTACTGCTTCTTCTTGTCTTTGTTCTGCTCCCTCTTCTTCTCCTACTCCTTCATCTTCTTCTTCTACTACTTATTCCACTTATTGTTCTCCTTCTTTCTCTTTTTCTAACTTTTATTATTATTATTATTATTATTATATTATTATTATTATTATTATTATTATTATTGTTATTATTATTATTTTTAATCTTTTTCTTCTTCTTCTTATTCGTCCTCTCCTTCTTTTTCTTCTCCTTCTTCTTCTTCTTCTTCTTCTTCTTCTTCCTCTCTTACTACTACTACTTCTTCTTCTTCTTCTTCTTCTTCTCTATATCTACTTCTTCTACTTCTTTTTGTTCTTTTTCTTCATCTTCCTCCCCTTCTTCTTTTACTTCTCTTATTTCTTCTTCTTCTTGTTTATCTTTTTCTTCTTCTCTTACTCCCCCTCCTTCTTCTTCTTCTTCTTCGCGCTCTTCTTGTTCTTGTTCTACTAATTCTTCTTCTAATTCTTCTTATACTTCTCCATCTCCTTCATCATCTTATTATTATTTTTATTCTTTTTCTACTTCTTCTTCTTTATCGTCATCTTCTTCTTCTTCTTCATTATCATCATCTTCTTCTTCTTCTTCTTCTTCTTCTTCTTCTGCTTCTTTGCCATCTTCTTCTTCTTCTTCTTCTTCTTCTCCATCTCATTCATCTTTTTATTATTATTATTACTATTATTATTATTATTATTATTCTACTTCTTCTTCTCCTTCTTCTACTACATCTTCTTTTTTTACTTCTACTTGTTCATCTACTTCTTGTCCTTCTTGTTCTTGTTCTTGTTCTTCTTCTTCTTCTTCTTCTTCTTCTCCTCCTCCTCCTCCTCCTACCTTTTCTTTTTGTTCTTCTCCTTCTTCTTCTTCTTCTTCTTCTTCTCCTTCTTCTACTTCAATTGCTTCTTCCACTTGATATTCTTCTTTCTCTTCTTGTTCCTCTACTCCCAATTCGTCCACTTCTTCCTCTTCTTCTTCATCTTCTTCTCTTTCTCATTCTTCTTCTTCTTCTTCACTTCTTCTTTTACTCGTTATTCTTTTTCATCTTCTTCTTCTTCTTCTTCTTCTTCTTCTCTTTCATCGTCATGATCATCTTCTTCTTCTTTTTCTTTTTTTGTTATTATTATTATTATTATTTGTTATTATTATTATTATTACTATTATTATTTTTATAGATGTTATTTTTATTATTATTCTACTTCTTCTTTTTCTTCTTCTTCTTTCTTTCTTGCTATTATTATATAATTATTATAATAATAATAATATTAATATTAATAATAATTATTATTATTCTTCTTGTTCTTATTCTACTTCTACATATTGTTCTTCGTCCTTCTGTTCTTCTTTTTCTCCTACTCCTACTTCTTCGTCTCCTTCTTATTCTACTTCTTACTCTACTTCTACTTATTATTATTATTATTATTACTATTATTCTTGTTCTTCTTCTACTCTTCTTCTTTTTCTTCTTCTTCTTCTTCATCTTCCTCTCCATCTTCTTCTTCTTCTTCCGCTTCTTCAGTTTAATCTTCTATTTCTTCTTCTTCTTCTACTACTACTACTTCTACTTCTTTCTTTCTCTTTCTTCTTCTCCTACTTCTTTTTCTTCAACTTCCTCTCCTTCTTCTTTTTCTCATTCCTCTACTTATTCTTATTCTTCTTCTTCTTCTTCTTGTCCTTCTCTTTCTTCTTATTCTTCTTCTTCCTCTTCCCCTTCTTCTTCTTCTTCTTCTTCTACTTCTTATTATTCTACTTCATCTTCTTCTTCTCCTTCTACTTATTATTATTATTATTATTATTAATATTGTTATTATTATTATTATTATTATTATTTTTTTGTTATTATAATTTTTATTACTATTATTATCATCATCATCATCATCATTATTATTATTATTATAGTTCTACTTCTTGTTCTTATTATTATTCTTCTTCTACTTCATCTTCTTCTTCTACTTCATTATCTTCTTCTACTTCTTCTTCATCATCATCCTCTTCTTCTTCTTCTACTACTACTTCATATTTTTCTTCTCGTCCTTCTTCTTTTTGTTCTACTTGTTATTTTTCCTCTTCTTCTTTTTTTCTTATAATTGTTGTTTTTATTTTTGTTAAATTAATTATAACAATAATAATGATTACTATTATTGTTATTATTATTCTTATTCTTGTCCGTCTTCTTCTTCTTCTTCTTCTTCTAAGTCTTCTTTTTCTTCTTCTTCTTCTTCTACTACTATTACTACTTCTTCTTCTTCTTCTTCTTTTCTTCTTCCACTTCTTTTATTTAATCTTATTGTTCTTCTTTTTCTATTTCTCCTACTTCAATGTCTTCTTCTTCTAATTATACTTCTTGTTCTTCTTCTTTTTCATATGATTATAGTTGTTGTCGTTATTATTTTTCTTATTATTATTATTATTATTATTATCATTATTACTATTATTATTCGTATTCTTTATTGCCTTCTTCTTCTTCTTCTTCTTCTTCTTCTCCTTCCTTTTATTAACCTTCTTCTGCTTCATCTTATTCATCATATTCTTCTTCATCTACCTTGCCTTCCTCTTCTTTTGCTTCTTCTTCTTCTTTTTCGACTACTTCTTCCTCTTCTTCTTCTTCTTTTCTCATTCTTTTTCCCTTCTACTTCTCTTTCTTTTTCTTCATCTTCCTCTCCGACTTCTTCTTCTTCTTATTCTTCCTCCTCCTCTCCTTCTTTTACTTCTTCTTCTTCTTCTTCTTCTTTCACTACTACTACTAGTACTTCTTCTTATTCATCTTATTCTTCTTCTCCTTCTCCTTCTTCAAGTTCTTCGTCTTCTACTCCTTCCTTTTTTTCCTCTTCCTCTTCTTCTTCTTCTTCTTCCTCTCATTCTACATCTTTTTCTTCTTTTACTTCTTCTTCTTCTTTCACTTATTCTTCTTCGTCTTCGATTTCGTCTTCTTCTTCTTCATCTTCTTCTTCCACTACTACTTTTCCTACTTATTATTCTTCTTTTCTTCTTAGATTTCCCTTTCTTCTTCTTCTTCTTCTTCTTCTAATTTTATCTTCTACTTCATCTTCTTCTTCTTCTTCCACTTCTCATTCTTCATCAACTTCTTCTTCTTTTCTTTTTCTTCTTCTTTTTCATCTTCTCCTTCCTGTTCATCTTCTTCTTCCATTTCTTCATCATCATCATCTTCTTCTTCTTCTATTTCTTCTTCATCTTCTTCTTCTTCTTTTTCTTCTTCATCTTCTACTTCCTCTTCTTATTCTTCTTCTTTTCTTCTTTGATTTCGCTTTCTTCTTCTTGTTCTTCTTCTTCTTCTTCTAATTCTACTTCTTCTACATCATCTTTTTCTTCTTCTTCTTCCTCTTCCCATTCTTCTTTTTCTTCTTCTACTTCCTCTTCTTCTTCCTCTTCTTCTTCTTCTTATTCTTCTTCATTTTCTTTTTTTTCTTCTTCTTCTACATCTTGTTCTTCTTCTTCTTCTTTATCTTCATCTTCCTCTCCTTCTTCTTGTTCATCTTCTTCTTGGTTTTTTCTTTCATCTTCTTCTTCTTCTTCTTCTTCATCTTCTTTTTCTACTTCTTCTTCTTCTTCTTCTTCTTTTCTCCTTCTTCTTCCCCTTCTACTTCTCTTTCCTTTTCTTCATCTTCCTCTCTGACTTCTTCTTCTTCTCCATCTTCTTCTTCTTCTTCTTCTTCTTCCTCCTCCTCTCCTTCTTTTACTTCTTCCTCTTCTTCTTCTTCCACTACTACTACTAGTACTTCCTCTTATTATTCTTCTTCTTCTTCTTCTTCTTCTTCTCCTTCTTCAAGTTCTTCGTCTTCTTCTCCTTCCTCTTTTTCTTCTTCCTCTTCTTCTTCTTCTTCTTCTTCTTCTTCCTCTCGTTCTACATCTTCTTCTTCTTCTACTTCTTCGTCTTCTTCCTCTTCTTCTTCATCTTCGATTTCTTCTTCTTCTTTATCTTCTTCTTCCTCTGCCTCTTCTTCTTCTTCTTCTTCTTTTCTTCTTCGTCTTCTTTTTCTTCTTCTCTTTTCAGTTCATCTTCTTCATCCACTTCTTCTTCATCTTTTTCTTCCTCTTCTTCTTCTACTTCTTCTTCATCTTTTTCTTCTTCTTCATCTTCTTCTTCCGCATCATCTTCTACTTCCTCTTCTTATACTTCTTTTCTTTTTTTTATTTCTCTTTTTTCTTCTTCTTCTTCTTATTCTTCTTCCTCTAATTCTACTTCTCCTACTTCATCATCTTCTTCTTCTTCTTCCCATTATTCTTCTACTTCTTCTTCTTTTACTACTTCCTCTTCTTCTTCTTCATCTACTTCATCATCATCTTCTTCTTCTACTTCTTCTTCTTCTTCTTCTCTGTTTCCTTCTTCTTCTTCTTCTTTTTCTTTTTTTTCTTCTTCTTCTCCTCTTTCCTCTGCTTCTTCATCTTCTTCTTCTTTATCTTCATCTTCTACTCCTCCCTCTTGTTCATCTTCTTCTTGGATTTTTCTTTCTTCTTCTTCATTTTCTTCTTCGTCTACTTCTTCTTCGTCTTCTTCTTCTCGTTCTTCTTCTTCTTGTTCTTTTCCTTTATCTTCTTCTTCTTCTTCTTCACTTTACTGTTCTTCTCTTTCTTCTTCTTCTTCTTCCACTTCTCTTACTTTTATTCTTCTTTTTTTCTTCTTCTTTTTCTTCTTATTCTTATTCTTTTTCTTCTTCTCCTTATGCTTCCTCTTCTTTGTCTTCTTCTTCTACTACTACTTCTTTTTTTTCTTCTTTTACTTCTTTTTCTTCTTCTTCTACTTCTTATTCTCCTTCTTCTCCTTTTTCTTCTACTTCTTCTTCTTGTTCTTCTTCTTCTTCTTCTTCTTCTTCTTCATCTTCTTCTTCTTCTACTTCTACTTCTTCTTCTTCTTCGTCTTCTTCTTCTTCTTCTTCGCCTAATTCTTCTTATTCTTCTTCTTCGTTTTTTAATTCTTCTTCGACTACTTCATCTTCATTTTCTCCTTCTTC
>JAIUJO010003543.1:0-2500 GCA_023846275.1 Vanilla planifolia
CTTCTTGTTCTTCTTCTTCTTCTTCATCTTATTGTTGTTGTTGTTCTTCTTCTTCTTTTTCTTCTTCTTCTTCTTGTTCTTCTTCTTCTTCTTTTTCATCCTCTTCTTCATCTTCTTCTTCTGCATCTTCATCTTCTCCTTCTTCTTCTTCTTCTTCTTCTTCTTCTTATTCTTTCTTCTTCTTCTTCTCGTTCTCCTTCTTCTCCTTCTTCTTCTCCTTCTTCTTCTTCTTCTTCTTCTTTACTCCCTCTTCTCCTTCTTCTTCTCCTCCTTCATCTTCTCCTTCGTCTTCTTCTTCCTCTTCTTCTTCTTTCTTCCTCTTCTCCTTCTTCATCTCACTTCTTCACCTTCTTCTCATACTTCTTCTTTTTCTTCTTCTTCTTCTCTTCTCCTTCTCCTTCTTGTTCTCCTTCTTCTTCTCCTTCTTCTTCTTCCTCCTTCTTCTTCTCTGACTTCTTCTCCTTTTTCTTCTTCTCCTCCTCCTCCTTTTCCTTCTTCTTCTCCTTCTTCCCCTTCTTCGTCTTCTTCTTCTTTTGCTTCTTCTTCTTCTTCTCCTTCTTTCCCTTCTACTTCCTCTTCTTCTACTTCTTCTTCTTCCCTTTCTTCTTCTTCCTCTTCTTCATCTTCTTCTTCTTCTTCATCATCATCTTCTTCTTCTTCTTCTTCCTTCTTCTTCATCTTCTTCTCCTCCTTCTCCTTCTTCATCATATTCTACTTCTTCTCCTTCTTGTTCTTCTCCCCCTTCCTTTGTCGCCTTCTCTTCTTCTTCTTTGTCTTCTTCTTCTTCTTCTTCTTCTTCTTCTTCTCTTCATCATTTCCCCTTCCCCTTCTCCTACTTCTTGTTCTTATTCCCCTTCTTTGTCATTTTATTCTTCTACTTCGTCTTCGTCTTCTCTTCTTCTCCTATTTCTTCTCGTTTTTCTTCTTCTTCTTCTTCATCTTCATCTTTGTCTTCTTCTTGTTCTTCATCATCGTCTTCTTCTTCTTCTTCTTCTTCTTTATCTTATTTATCTTCTTCTTCTTCATCATCATCATCTTCTTCTTCTTTCTTGCCTACTTCTTCTTCTCTTCTTATTTCTTCTCATCTCCTTCTTTTTTTTTCTTCTTCTTCTTTCCTCCTCTTCTTGTCCATCTTTTTCATCTTCTTCATCTTCTTCTTCTTTTTCTTCTTCTTCTTCCCCTTCTTCCACTTGCTCTTCTTCTTCTTTTTCATCTTCATCTTCTTCTTCTTCTTCTTTTGTCTTCCTCTTCTTCTTCTTCTTCACCTTGTTCTTCTTCTACTTCTTCTTCTTCTTCTTCTTCTTCTTCTTCATATTGTTCTTCTTCTTTGTCTTCTTCTTTGTCTTATTTATCTTCTTCTTCTTCATCCCCATCTTGTTCTCCATCTTCTTCTTACCATTCTTCCACTTCTTTTTCTTTTTCTTCTTCTTCTTCTTTAACTTCTACTTCTTCTTCTTCTTCTTCTTCTCCTTATTCTTCTTCTTCTTCTTCTACTTTATGTTCCTTTTTGTCTTCTTCTTCTTCTTTTTCCTCTTCTACTTATTATTATTATTATTATTATCTTTCTTCTTCTTCATCATCTTCTACTCCTTCTTCTTCTTCATCTTCTTGATCATTTACATCTTCTTCTACTTCTCTATCTTCTTCTTCTTCTTCATCTTCTTCTTCTTCTTCTTCTTCTTCTACTACTATTTCTTCTTCTTCTTCTTCTTGGTCTTCTTCTTTTTCATCTTCAACTTCTTCTTCTTCTCCTATTTCTACTTCTTTTTCTTTTTTTTTTCTTCTTCTTCTTCACTACTTCTTCTCCTTCATTTACTATTTCTTCTTCATCTTCTGCTTGTTCTACTTCAACTTCTTCTTCTTCATCTTCTACTTCTTTTTCGTCTTGATCATCATCTTCTTTTTCATCATCATCATCATCTTCTTCTTCTTCTTCTCTATCTTCTTTTACTCTTTCTTCTTCTTCTTCTTCTTCTTCTTCTTCTTCTTCTGCTTCTTCTTCTTCCTATTCATTTTTTCAAGTTCTTAATCTTCTTCTTCTTTGTCTTCATCTTCTTCTTTTTCTACTTCTTCTTCTTCTAATTCTTCTTCTTCTTCTTTTTTCTCTTCTTCTTGCTCTTCTTTTTCTTCTTCTTCTTCTTCTTCATTTTCTTCTTCTTCTTCATCTTCATCTTCCTTTTCTTCTTCCTCTTCTTCTTTTTTTTCTTATTTTTCTTCTTCTTGTTCATCTTCTTTTTCTCCTTCTTCTTCTTCTTCTTCTTATTCTTTTCTCCTTCTTCTTCTCCTCCTCTTTCTTCTCCTCCCCCTCCTCCTTCTTTTCTTTATCTTCTTCTTCCACTTCTTCTTCTTCTTCTTCTTCTTCTTCTTCTCTCTCCTCCTCCTCCTCCTCCTTCTCCTCCCCGTTCTTCTTCTCATTCTTCTTCTTTTTCTACTTACTCTTCTTCTTCTTCTTCTTCAATCCTCCTCTTTTTCTCCTTCTTCTTCTTCTTCTTTTTTTATT
>JAIUJO010000622.1:2500-12500 GCA_023846275.1 Vanilla planifolia
TTTCTTCATTTGCTTCTTCTACTTCTTCCCCTTTTTCTTCTTCTCTTTCTCCTTCTTCTCCTTCTTTTTCTTCCTCTCCTTCTTCTTCTTCTTCTTTTACTTCGTCTTCTTCTTCTTCTTCTTCTTCTTCATCTTCTTCTTCTTTAACCTCTTCGTCTTCTTCTTCCCCATCTTCTTCTTCTTATTCTTCTACTTCTCTTTCTTCTTCTTCTACTTCTTCGTCTTCCTCTTCTTCTTCTTTTGCTTCTTCTTCTTTTCCTCTTCCTCCTTCTTCTTCTTCTCCTTCTTCTTCTTCTTCAAATTCTTTTTCCTCTTCTTATTCTTCTTCTTATTCTTTTCTTCTTCTTTTTCTTCCTCATCATCATCTTCTTCTTCTTCTTCTTCATCATCTTCTTATTCTTCTTCTTCTTCTTATTCTTATTCTTCTTCTTCTTCTTCTTGCTCTTCTTCTTTGTGTTCTTCTTTTTCTCCTTCTTCTTCTTCTTCTTTCCCTCTTCTTCTTCATCTTATTCTACTTGTTCTTCTTCGTGCCATTTTTCTTCTTCCTCTTCTTTTTCTTCTTCTTCTTCTTCTTCTTAATCTTCTTCTTCTTCAACTTCTTCTTTTTCTTCTTCTTCTTCTTCTTCTTCGTGCTCTTATTCTACTCTTCTTTGCCTTCTTCTTCTTCATCATCTTCTTCATCTTCCTCTTCTTCGTCTTCGTCTTCTTCTTCTTCTACTTCTTCTTCGTCTTCTTCTTCCTCTTCTTCTTCTTCTTCATCATCTTCTGCTTCTTCTTTGTCTTTTTCTTCTTCTTTTTGTCTTCTTCTTCTTATTCTTCTTCTTCATCTTCTTCATGACCATATACTTCTTCTTGTTCTTCTTCTTCTTCTTCCTTCGCTTCATCTTGTTCTTCTTCTTATTCTTCTTCTTCTTCTTCTTCTTCTTCTTCTCATTCCCCTCCACCTCCTTCTTCTTCTTCTTCTCTTCTTCCTCTTCTTTTTCTATTTCTGCTTCATCTTTTTCTTCTTCATCTTATTCTCCTTCTTCAACCACATCATCTTCTTCCTCTTCTTCTACTTCTTCGTCTTCTTCTTCTTTGACTTCTTCTTCTTCTTCTTCTTCTTCTACTCTTTCTTCTTTTTCTTCTTCTTCTTCTTATTCTTCTTCTTCTTCTTGTTTTTCTTCTCTTTCTCCTTCTCCTTCTACTTCTTTGTCTTCTTCTTATTCATCTTCTTCTTCTTCTTCTTGTACTTGTTAATCTTCTTCTTCCTCTTCTTCTACTTCTAATTTTTCTTCTTCATTTTTTCTTGTACTATTTCTTCTTTTTCTTCTTCATCTTCTTATTCATGTTCTTGTTCTTCTTGCTCCTCTTCATCTTGTTCTTGTTCTTCTTTTTGTTCTTCTTCATCATCATCATCTTCTTTTTCTTCTTCCTCCTCATATTCTTATTCTTCTTCTTCTGCTGCTGCTTCTTCTTCTGCTACTTCTTCTTCTTTGTTTTCATCTTCTTCCTCTTCCTCTTCGTCTTTTCTTCTTCTTTTTTTTCTTCTTCATCATCATCTTCTTCGTCTTTTTGCCTCTTCTTCTTCTTCATCATTTGTCTTCTTCTACTACTTCTTCTTCTTCTCCTTCTTCTTCTTCACCTTTTTCTTTTGCATCTTCCCCTTCTTCGCCTTCCACTTTCTCTTCATTGCCTTCTACTTTTTATATTTTTCTCTGTCTTCTTCTTCTTCTTCTTCTTCTTCTCCTCCTCCTCCTCCTCTTCCTTCTTCTTCTTCTTCTTCTTCTTCTTCTTCCTCCCCTTCTCCTTCTTCTTCTTCTTCTTCTTCTTCTTCTTCTTCTTCTTCTTATTCTTCTTCTTCTTCTTATTCTTCTTCTTCTTCTTCTTCTCAATCTTCTTCTTCTATTTTTTTCTTCCTTTTCTTCTTCTTCTCCTTCTTCTTCTTTTCTTTGTCCTACTTCTCCTTGTTCTTCTTCTTCTTCTTCTTCTTTGTCTTCTTCTTCTTCTTTTTCTTCTTCTTCTTCTTCTACTTCTTCTTCTTCTTCCTCTTCTTCTTCTTTTTCTCTTCTTCTTTATCATCATCTTCTTCATCTTCTTCTTCCAATTCTTTGTCTCCTTCCCCTTCTTCTTCTTCTTCTTCTTCTTCTTCTTCTTCTCTATTGTCTTCTTCTTCTTTTTCTCCTTCTTCTTCTTCTCCTTCTTCTTCTTCTTCTCCTTCTTCTTTTTCCTCTTTTTCTACTTATTCTTATTCTTCTTCTTCTTCTTCTACTTCTTTTTCTTGTTTTTCTTCTTCTGCTTCTTCTTTTTCTTCATCTTCTTCACCTTTTTCTTCATCATCATCATCATCATCATCTTATTCTACTTCTTCTTCTTCTTCTTCTTCTTTTTCTTCTTTTTCTTCTTCTTCTTCTTCTTCTTCTTCTTCTTCTTATACTTCTTCTTTTCTTCTTTTTCTTCTTCTCCTTCTTCTTGTAACTCTCCTTCCTCTCCTTCTTCTCCTTCTCCTCCTTCTTCTTCTTCTTTCTCTTCTTCTTCTTATTCTTCTTCTTCTTCTTCTACTTCTTCTTTCTATTCTTCTACTTCTTCTTTTTCTTCTTATTCTTCTTCTTCTTCTTCATCTTCTTCTTTTTTTTCTTCCTCTTCTCCTAGTTCTCCTTTTTTTTCGTCTGGTTCTTCTTCTTCTTCTTCTTTCTCTTGTCCCTCTTCATCTTCTTCTTTGTCTTCACTTCTTATTTTTCTTCTTATTTTTCTTCATCCTCTACTTCTTCTTCGTGTTTTTCCTCATCTTCTTCTCCTTCTTCTTCTTCATCATCTTTTCCTCTTTTTTTTCTTCTTCTTCTTCTCTTCTTCTTCTTTTTCTTGAAATTCTTCTTCTTCTTCTTCTTCTTCTTATTCTTTGACTTCTTAATATTATTCTTGTTCTTCCTGAAGTTCTTTGTGCTTAAGGAAATCTCACAAGAGGGGGGGGGGGTGGTGAATTGTGATTCCTCGCTCTGATACCAATTGAAGTTTTTTTTGCTTAAGGAAATCAGACAAGAGGGGGGGGGGGTCAATTGTGGTAAATAAAATTTTTCGATTTTAGGTTTCAATTAAAAATTTAATCTGTTAAGCGCGAATAAGAAGAAATATAACACACAAGATTTTTAGGTGGTTCGACTCAAAATCGAGCCTACATCCACCCCCAACCGGTGTTGGGAAAAACAACACAAAAAATACCAGATTACAATCGAGGTTTTTCGTATGATTCACCTCAAACCTACTTGGGATTTTTCCTACGAATAATCCTTAACCTACTTGAGTATTTTCGGGCTCAACTCAAAACACGGGCTTTTGCACAATGTCGGGATGCCTTTACCCCAAAAAACAGAATACAAAAAATTGGCAAAACTTGAAATAACTTGAGGTGAAATAAGAGGCTCACACGACCAAAAATTAGAGGAATAAAGATTGAGAGATTGTTGAAGCAATAACCTCTAATTTCAGAATCCTTCTTGCCACTTTCTCTTTATGAAATTGGAAGCACCATATTCACTTGATTTTGCTCGAAGTCGTGATCTGAATGCTTTGTGAACTTAGCAAAATGTAACCTCTAGAAGTTCTTCATTCTTCCCTATTTATAGAGCTTAAATTTGAGCTCTAAAATCACTCCCAACTGCTCTTAAAATCAACTAGTCGTTTGGGTAATGGACGAAAAACAGCTACCGTCCGATTCGGGCCCAAACAAGGATGGCACGGATTGAATCTCAAATTTACCGTTTGAGATTAATCTCGTCCGTTCGATCTAGGCGGACTTGATCTGAGCAGCGCGCATACTACCGTGCATGTATTAGTAAAATGTGTTCTGGCATAATTCCAATTAAAACAGTTTACCTAATTTGTTTCGCGTCCTGGTGCATATCCGTGCAACCTGGGTTCGATTCTTCTGCATGTCATTTTCGGCTGAATAAACTCAGCCATCCGATCGCGCTTGTTCTTCTGATTTGTTTGATAGTAAGGTTTGAATTTAGTCTCACATCGCGAAAAAGTCTTTGCATTGTGCTTTAAAGCTAATTCTCTTCCTGTTACTCTCGAGCCTCTTTGGGGCTGGCTCCCCCCTTCCTTGACCAGGATTTCACCACCTGGTTCGGGTTGACTTGATCTTGCACTGTTCCGTCGTCGCTTGCTACCTGAAATTGCCGTGCTTCGTTCGGCGTTGCCTACGGCCTGAATTCCTTTGGACTATGGGCGCCCCTACCGGGTCAGCCCACCAACTTTTTATATTTATTATTTTTTTTAAATTACTAAAAGCCTGGACGGGCCAGTGGTCGGGTCGGATCGACCCGCCCAATGCTATATTGAAAATTCCTGAGAGTAACGTTGTTTTAGGGTGTTTTGTTGGATTTTTTGTGCTAAAATATTTAATAAAAGTGTGTAAAAATAATTTTATATTGTCATAGTATTATAAGTTTTCTAAATGACTATGAAAAGAAATTCATAAAAACTAATTCCTAAATAATTTAAAAAATCAAATACCAATGTCTATACTTTTTATCAATAAAGCTTGCCCAAAAATCAAAATTCAATAATTATTAATTCTATAACATTTTTAAATATTAATACTACTAGTGTGCCACATCATCTCAAAATTTGGACATATCAAATTTAAGAAAAATAAAAAGAAAATCAAGTATGAAAGCTTGAGTAGATGTCTTCAATTTCCTTGAAACTTGCCATGACTCCAAGAGCCTTGAAGACCACTATTTTAGGCATTTAAAGTTCATGGCTTGTCTTAATTGAATATTAATAATTTTTCTTAGAACAAGCTCATATGAAATATAAACATTTATTCTTGACTCATCAAACACAAGGGTGTAACAATCTCCCCCTTTTGATGATGGCAAGACATAAATTTTTTAAATATAAAAAAGAATTAACATGCTCCCCCTAACTCCTAACTATTTTCCCCCTTTGACACCATCAAAAGGGAGTGAACCTTATGCAATGTCTAAAATTTCTAATTGTTCCCTTAATGTTTGAAATTGCTACAATCGTATAGGTTTGGTAAAAGAAATTAGCCAATTCAATCTTAGTGGGAATACTAAAAGTTGAATAATCCTTTGGCCACATGGTGTCTAATAAAGTGATATCTAACATCTATGTGCTTAGTCCTAGAATGATGAACTTTATTTTTAGCTAGTACTTATGTATTAGTTTAATCAATTTTAATAGGTGTGACCATAGTCTTGAAGTTCTTGTCTTATTTGCAATCCTAAGAAAGAATAGCTCTACCATTATGCTCATTTCAATTTTCTTAGACATAGGATCTCCAAATTCTTTCCATATTTCTTCTTTTCTACTACCAAAACATAAATTTGAATAATTAGTGAATAATCTCTTAATGATCAAATCCTTTAGATGTGAGGTTATAAATTTCCATCATCGAGATAAATTGTTTTTTTTACTTGTAGTTTTTCTAATCTTTCATCATTCTTATTCAAATCAAAGTTGTTTACTAATTTTATTTCATTTTCTAAATGGTTCTCACTAACTAGTTGGATAGGCTCATCAAACACAACATGTATTGTTTCCTCTACCCTATCATTTTAGATTAAAGACTCTTTATGCTTTTCTAATAGATGAATACCTAAGATGTGGATTTTGATTTTCTTCTCGATTTTGATTATATAAGGAGTAAAATCTAAATTAGAAGCATACCATTAAATCATCAATTTAAGTTTTTTAAATGTTCTAGACCTATCATAGAATGTCTCCAAATATTTTGGAGACCTTTTCTTCTAGTCTTCTAAGTTCTACTCTTTGGAACCCAAGCAAACTTGGGTTGAGCACTAAATGGAGCTTTCACATTCTCATTCTTAATAATCCATGTAAAATTTTGTTTATGTGCATACATGTTTCTCCTAAAAAAGCAATATTTCGAAGTATGTCCATGTTTACAACAATAAAAACAAATAATATTTGATGGCCTAGGCATGCTTAAGTATTTAGGTTTTTCAAAATTGAAGTTATGTGAAGAATAATAAACATGTGAAGCATGAGAAGTATGTGAAGTTTTTCTTATTTTAGCATGCTCAGAAAATTATATTTTTTCTTTCAAAACACAAATATCATGCTTTAAAGAAATATTTTCAATAATAAGAGAAGCCTTTTCATCACATAAATTTTGATTTTCTATCTTTTTCTTTTCAACTTCTTTCATAACAAAATCAAGCAATTCAACTTTTTCTTTGTAAATCTTTTTTAATTTTTTATGAGCACTCATTAAAGAAGTCAAGGCATTCATAATTTCAATATAATTACTTTCAAGAATATCTCTTGTCCAAGAGCTTACCTCATTTTCTTCTTCTTCTTCACTTGAGGATGTTGAAGATGTCTCATTTGCCATAAAACAAATCATCCCTTCTTCTCCTCTACTTGAGCTTGAAACATCCGAATCTTCGGAGGCACTCTATGTAGCTTGGAAAGCTTTCTTTTTCTTCAAGCTCTTCTACTTCTTCTTTTCCTCCTTCATATGCTTATCCTTAAGTTTTGGACATTTCGGGTTAATATGATCGGTTTGACCACACTCAAAGCAAGTTGGTGGCCTCTTCCTTTCTTTATTGCTCTTCTTCTTCCATTTCCTATTAAGAAAACTTTTTGCCAAATTTTTTGCTAAACCATTAACATGAAAACTTACCTCATCCTCCAAATCCGTGGGAGAGGTGGAAGTAGAATCCGAATCATATTTGGTGGCTTTAAAGGCCATGAGTTCTTCCTTCTTCCTTTCATGCTTTAACTTGCTTGTAGAAGCCTCTTCCGTTAGTCTCCTATTCATCTCTATTTCGGCTATGAGAAGTTCCCCAAGGAGTTCATCCAATGAAAGTTTGTTGATATCTTTGGCAGCTTTAATAGCCATTGCAAGGGGATCAAATTCCTTTGGAAGGATTCTCAAAATTTTCCTTACAAGATCACCATTTGAGAATACTCTCCCAAGATTTGCCAAGCCATTTGTAATATCATTAAATCGTAAAAACATACTTTTAATACTCTCATCGAGATTCATTCTAAAAAGTTCATAGTCATGGGTGAGGATGCAATTTTTATCTCTTTCACTTGTGAGGTGCCCTCATAAGTTACTTTGAGTTTTTTCCATACCTCAAATGTCGTATGTAAATTCATAATTTGTGTAAACTCACTAGGAGAAATTTCACAAAGAAGATAATTCAATGCCTTAGCATTTAATTGAGCCAATCTTTTGTGCTCAACATTAAGTTCACTAAAAGGCTTGACTTCATCAGTAGAAGAATTTCTAGGAAGTTCACAAGGCTTAGTGATAACTCCCCATAATTCTAAATCAATAGATTGAATAAAAATTCTAAAACGATTCTTCCAATACAAGTAAAATTCTCCTTTAAATAAGGGAGGCCGATTTGAAGAAAAACCTTCACACAAAGTTGCACTCATCTCAACCAAAGAAGAAGCCATAAAACAAAAAATCTCAAAACCACAAAAATTATGAATAAACCTTCTCTTAGCACAAGCAGATCTCCCACGTGATGTTACTCACGTAAATTGGGATTCCTCGCTCTGATACCAATTGAAGTTCTTTTTGCTTAAGGAAATCTGACAAGAGGGGGGGTGAATTGTGGTAAATAAAATTTTTCGATTTTAGGTTTTAATTAAAAATTTAATCTGTTAAGCGCAAATAAGAAGAAATATAACACACAAGATTTTTAGGTGGTTCGACTCAAAATCGAGCCTACATCCACCCCCAACTGGTGTTGGAAAAAACAACAAAAAAAATACCAAATTACAATCGAGGTTTTTCGTATGGTTCACCTCAAACCTACTTGGGATTTTTCCTACGACTAATCCTATACCTACTTGAGTTTTTTCGGGCTCAACTCAAACCCCGGGCTTTTGCACAATGCCGGGATGCCTTTATCCCAAAAAAAAGAATACAAAAAATTGGCAAAACTTGAAATAACTTGAGGTGAAATAAGAGGCTCACACGACCAAAAATTAGAGGAATAAAGATTGAGATATTGTTGAAGCAATAACCTCTAATTTCGGAATCCTTCTTGCCACTTTCTCTTTATGAAATTTGAAGCACCATATTCACTTGATTTTGCTCGAAGTCGTGATCTGAATGCTTTGTGAACTTAGCAAAATGTAACCTCTAGAAGTTCTTCATTCTTCCCTATTTATAGAGCTTAAATTTGAGCTCTAAAATCACTCCCAACTGCTCTTAAAATCAACTAGTCGTTTGGGTAATGGACGAAAAACAGCTACCGTCCGATTCGGGCCCAAACAAGGATGGCACGGATTGAATCTCAAATTTACCGTTTGAGATTAATCTCGTCCGTTCGATCTGGGCGGACTTGATCTGAGCAGCGCGTATACTACCCTGCATGTATTAGTAAAATGTGTTCTGGCATAATTCCAATTAAAACAGTTTACCTAATTGGTTTCGCGTCCTGGTGCATATCCGCGCAACCTAGGTTCGATTCTTCTGCATTTCATTTTCGGCTGAATAAACTCAGCCGTCCGATCGCGCTTGTTCTTCTGATTTGTTTGATAGTAAGGTTTGAATTTAGTCCCACATTGCAAAAAAGTCTTTGCCATTGCGCTTTAAAGCTAATTCGCTTTTTGTTACTCTCGAACCTCTTTGGGGCTGTCTCCCCCCTTCCTTGACCAGGATTTCATCACCTGGTTCAGGTTGACTTGATCTTGCACTGTTCCGTCGTCGCCTGTCACCTGAAATTGCCGTGCTCCGTTCGACGTTGCCTGAAGCCCGAATTCCTTTGCACTATGGGCGCCCCTACCGGGTCAGCCCACCAATTTTTTATATTTATTATTTTTTTTAAATTACTAAAAGCCTGGACGGGCCAGTGGTCGGGTCGGGTCGACCCGCCCAATGCTACAGTGAAAATTCCCGAGAGTAACGTTGTTTTAGGATGTGTTGTGGGATTTTTTGTGCCAAAATATTTAATATAAGTGTACCAAAATAATTTTATATTACCATAGTATTATAAGCTTTCTAAATGACTATGAAAAGAAATTCATAAAAACTAACTCCTAAATAATTTAAAAAATCAAATACCAATGTCTATACTTTTTATCAATAAAGCTTGGCCCAAAAATCAAAATTCAATAATTATTAATTCTATAATATTTTTAAAAATTAATACTACTAGTGTGCCACATCATCTTAAAATTTGGACATATCAAATTTAAGAAAAATAAAAGGAAAATAAAGTATGAAAGCTTTAGTACATGTCTTCATTTTCCTTGAAGCTTGTCATGACTCCAAGAGCCTTGAAGACCACTAGTTTAGACATTTAAAGTTCATGGCTTGTCTTAATTGAATATTAACAATTTTGTTTAGAACAAGCCCATATTAAATATATACATTTATTCTTGACTCATCAAACACAAGGGTGTAACGCTTCCTCTTCTTCCTCTTCTTCGTCTTCTTCTTCTTCTTTCTCCTCTCCTTTTTGTTCTTCCTCTTCTTCTTCTTTTTCTTTACTGTCTTCTTCTTCTTCGTCATCTTCTTCTTCTTCTCCATCATCATCTTCTTCTCCTCCTTCTTCTCCTTTTTTTCTGTTATTTCTTTTTCTCCTTCTCTTAGTTCTTCTTCGCATCCTCCTCCTTCTACTCCTCCTCCTACTCCTTCTTCTTCTTCTTCTTCTTCTTCTTCTACTCCTTCTTCTTCTTCTTCTTCTAAACATTCTTCTTCTTCTTTTCCTTCTTCTTCTTCATCTTCTTCTTCTCCTCCTTCTTCTTCTTCTTCTTCCTATTCTTCTTCTTATTCTTCTACTCCTTCATTGTCTTCTTCTTCTTCTTCCTTCACTTGTTCTTCTTCTTTTTCAACTTCTTCTTCTTCTACTTCTTCTTCTTCTTCATTTTGTTCTTCTTCTTCTTTGACTTCTTCCACTTCTTTTCCATTTCTTCATCTTCTCCCTCCTTTTCTTCTTCTTCTTCTCCTCCTCCTCCTTCTTCTTCTCCTTCTTCTTCTTCTATTACTTCATCTCTCACT
>JAIUJO010000622.1:17500-20552 GCA_023846275.1 Vanilla planifolia
CTTCTTCGTCTTCTTTATCTTCTTTTTATCCTTTGTTTTCTTCTTCGTTTTTTCTTCTTCTTCTCCTCCTACTTCTTGTTCTCCATCTTTTTTCTCCTTCTTCCTCTCCTTTTTCCTCTTCTTCTTCTTCTTATTCTTCTACTACTTCTACTACAACTACATGTTCTTCTTTTTCTTATTCTTCTTCTTCTTCTCATTCTCCTTGTCGTTCTTCATCTCTTATTATTATTATTATTATTATTATTATTATTCCACTTCTTCTTCTTCTTCTTCTTCTTCTTCTTCTTCGGCTTCTTCTTCTTATTCCCTATTCTTCTTCTTATTCTTCTTTGTTTTTTTTCTTCTTCTTCTTCTTCTTCTTCTTCTTTGTCATCTTCTTCTTCTTCTTCACCTTCTTCTTCTTCTTCTTTGTCTTCAACTTCTTTTTCTTATTCTTCTTTTTCTCCTTCATCTTCTTCTTCTTATCCTCTTATTTCTTGTTCTCCATATTTTTTCTCCCTCTTCTTCCCCTTCTTCTTCTTCTTATTCTTCTTCTTTATCTTCTCCTTCTTCTTCTTCTTCTTCTTCTTCTCCATCTTCTTCTTCTCCATCCTCTTCTTCTATTTCTCCTTCTTCTTCTTCTTCTTCCTCCAATTCTTGTTCTTCATCATCATCATCATCTTCTTCTTCTTCCTCTTTTTCTTCGACTTCTTATTCTACTTCTACATTTTCTTCTTCTTCATCTTCTTCTTTATCTTCAATCTTCTTCTTCTTCTTCTTCGCTTTCTTCTTCTTCATCATGTTCTCCTTCTTCTTCTTCGTCTTCTTCTTCTTCTTGTTCTCTTTCTTCTTCTTCTTCTTCTTCTTCTTCGTCTTCTTCTTCTTCTTCATCGTCATCGTCATCATAATCCATCTTCTTCTTCCTCTTCATCTTCTTATTGTTCTTCTTCTATTTTTTCCTCTTTGCCTTCTTCTTCTTCTTCTTCTTATTCTTTTTCTTCTTCTTCTTCTTCTTTTTCTTCTTTTTCTAATTCTTCTTCTTCTTCTTCTTCTTCTTCTTCTCCTTCTCCTTCTTATTCTTCTATTCTTCTTCTTCTTCTTCTTCTTCTTTGTTTTCTTCTTTATCTCTTTTTTCTTCTTCTTCTTCTTCTTCTTCTTCTTCTTCTCCTTCTACTTCTTCTTCTTCTTCTTTGTCTTCTTTCTCTTCTTATTCTTCTTCTCATTTTTCTTTTTGTTCATCTTCTACTTCTTGTTCTTCTTCATTTTCTTCTTCTGCTCCTTCTTCTTCTTCTTCTTCTTCTCTTTCATCTTCTTCTTTTTCATCATCTTCTTCTTCTTCTTTCTCTTCTTCTTCATCTTCTTTTTCTTCTACTTCCTCTCCTCCTTCTTTTCCTTCTTTTCCTTAGTCATCTTCTTCTTCTTCTTTCTCTTCTTCTGCTTTTTCTTGTTCTTCTTCTTCATGTTCTTCTTCTCTTCTTCACATTGTTGTTCTTCTTCTTCTTCTTTTTCATCTTCTTCTTTTTCATCATCTTCTTCTTCTTCTTTCTCTTCTTCTTCATCTTCTTTTCCTCTACTTCCTCTCCTTCTCCTTCTTCTCCTTCTTTTCCTTCTTTTTCTTCGTCTTCTTCTTCTATTACTACATTTTCTTGTTCTTCTTCTTCATCTTCTTCTTCTTCTTCACATTCTTCTTCTTCTTCTTCTTCTTCTTCTTCTTCTTCCCCTTCTTCTTCTTCTTTGTCTTTTTCTTTTTCTTCTTCTTCTACCTCTTCTTCCTCTTTTTCATCCTCCTCTTCTTTGTCTTCCTCATCTTCGTCTGTTCTTCTTCTTCTTCTTCTTCTTCTTCTGCTTCTTCTTCTTCTTTTACTTCCTCTTCTTCTTCTTCTTCTACTTTTTCTACTTCTTCTTCTTCTTCTTCGTCTTCTTGTTTTTCTTTTTTTTATTCTTCTTCTTGTTCTTCTTCTTCTTCTTCTTCTTCTTCTTATTCTTATTCTTCGTTGTCTTTTTTTTTCTTCTTCTTCTTCTTCTCCTTCTCCTTCTTTTTCATCTCGTTCTTCTACTTCTTTGTCTTCTTCTTCTTCTTCTTAGTCGTCTTCTTCTTCATCTATGCTTCTCCTTCTTCTTATTTTACTTGTTCATCTCCTTCTTGTACTTCTTCTTCTCCTTCCTCTTCTTGTTCTTTTCCCTCCACTTCTTCTTTTTCTTCTCCTTCTTTTACTTCTTGTTCTTGTTCTTATACTTCTCCTTCTTCTTCTTATTCTTCTTCTTCTTCTTTGTCTTATTATTATTATTCTTCTTCTTCTACATCTACTTCTTTTTGTTCGTTTTCTTCTTCTTCTACTTCTTCTTCTTCTTACTCTTCTTCATCTTCTTCTTGTTCGTGTTCTTCTTCTTGTTCTTCTTGTCCTTCTTCTTCTTCTTCTTATGCTTTTTCTTATTCTTTTTCTTTGTCTTCTTTACCCTTCTTCATCTTCTTCTTCTTCGTGTTCTTCTTCTTGTTTTTCTTATTATTATTATTATTGTTATTATTATTCGTTTTTTCTTCAACTTCTCCTTCTTCTTCTTCTTCTTCTTTTTCTTCTTCTTCTTTTCTTCTTCGACTACTTCTTCATCATCTTCTTATTCTCTTCTTCTTCTTCTTTTTCTTATTCTTCCTCTTCTTCTTCTTCTTTTTCTTCCTCTTCGTCTTCTTCTTTTTCTTCTTCTTCTTCTTTGTCTTCTTCTTCATCTTTTTCTTCTTCTTCTTCGTCTTCTTATTCATTTTCTCCTTGTTCTTGTTCTTCTTCCTCTTCTTCTACCTCTTCATTTACTCCTTCCTCTTCTTCTTCTTCTTCTTCTTCTTCTCTTTCCTCTGTTTCCTTTTCTTCTTCTTCTTCTTCTCCTTCTTCTTTGTCATCTTCTTAGTCTTCTTCTTGTTCTTCTACTTCTTCACCATCTTCTTCTTCTTCTTCTTTGTCTTCAACTTCTTTTTCTTTTTCTTCTTCATCTTATTCTTCTTCTTCATCTTTTTCTCTTATTCCTCTTATTTCTTGTTCTCCATATTTTTTCTCCTTCTTCTTCCACTTCTTCCGCTTCT
>JAIUJO010003533.1:2500-5000 GCA_023846275.1 Vanilla planifolia
TCAGTTTTCTTCTTCTTCTTCTTCTTCTTCTTCCACTTCTTCTTCTTCTTATTATTATTCTTTTTCTTCCACTCCTTCTCCATCTTCTTCTTACTCTACTTCTTAATCTTCTTCTTCTTCTATTTCTTATTAATGTTAGTATTATAAATATTATTATTACTCCACTTCTTCTTCTTCTTATTCCTTTTCTTTTTCTTCCTCTTCTTCTTCTTCTTCTTCCACTTGTTTTTCTTCTTCTTCATCTCATCCTTTTTTTTCTTCTTCATGATCATCTTCTCTTCTTCTTCAACTTCTTCTTGTTCCTTTTCTTTATCTTCTTGTTCATTTCCTTTTTTTTCGTCTTCTTGTTCTTCTTCTTCTTTTTAATTTCCCCTTCTTTGTCTTCTTCTTCTTCTTCTTCATCTCCTTCATCTTCTTCACCTTCTTCTTCTTTTTCTTCTTCTTCTACAACTTCTTCTTTATCTCCTTCTTCATCTTCTATTTCTTCTTTTTCTTCTTTTTCTTCTACTTATTTTTTTTCTGCTTCTTCCTCTTCTTCTTCTTCTTTGTCTACTTTTTCTTTTTATTCTTCTTTTTTTTCATCTTCTCCTTCTCGTTCTTCTTATTTTTTTGCTTAATTATTATTATTATTATTCTTCTTCTTCTCCTTCTTCTTCTTCTTCTTCTTCTTCTAATTTTTCTTCGTCTTCTTCTTCTTCTCCTTCTTGTTCTTCTTCTTCTTATTCTTCTTCTTCTTCTTCTTCTTCTTCTTCTACTTCTTTTTCTAGTTTTTATTATTATTCTTCTTCTTCTTCTACATCTTCCTCTGCTTCTTCTTCTTGTCCTTATTATTATTATTATTTTTATTTTTATTTTTATTATTCTTCTCCTTCTTCTTCTCTTGAAGTTCTTTGTGCTTAAGACAATCCCACAAGAGGGGTGAATTGTGGTAAATGAAATTTTTTTTCGATTTTAGCTTTCAATTAAAACTTAAATCTTTTAAGCAAGAATAAGAAAGAATAGTACACAAAAGATTTTTAAGGTGGTTCGACTCAAAATTGAGCCTTCATCCACCCCCAACCAGTGTTGAAAAAAACCACTAAAGTCACGAAAATTACAAGCGAGGTTTTTTCGTACGGTTCACCTCAAACCTACTGTGGATTTTACCTATGGCTAATCCCGAACCTACTTGTGTTTTTCCAAGCTCAACTCAAACCCTGGGCTTTTGCACAATTATTGGGATTTTGTTACACCAAAGAAAGAAATACAAAAAATTAGCAAAACTTAAGATAATTTTAGGAGAAATATTAGGCACACACAATACCAAAAAGAGGGAGGAATAAAGTTTGAAAAATAGTTGAAGCAAAAACCTCTACTTTTGGGTTCCTTCTTGCAGGTTTCACTTTGTGAGTTTGGAAGCACCGTATGCACTTGGAATTGCTCGATATGGTGATTGAAAGCTTTGAAATCTTAGCAATGGTAATCTCTATGAGTTCTTCATCATTCCTTATTTATAAAGCTTTATTTGAGCTCTAAATCTTCTCCCAACAGCTCTAAAATGAATTAGTCGTTTGCGTAACGGACACAAAGCAGTCGTCGTTCTATTTGGACCTTGAAATGGATGTTTCTGATTGAATCTCGAATTTACCGTTCGAGATCAATCCTGTCCATTGGATCTAGGTGGCCTTGATCTGGGCCATTGGATCATGCTTTGGTTGTCCTGCATGTATTAAAACAAAGTGTCTAGAAATCAACTAAAATAGAAATACACTGTAGTGGTTCCGCATCCTCTTGTAGATCTGGCTCGGATTCGATTCTCCTACTTTGCGTTTTACTGCCACCATGCAGCAATTTACCTTGATTAATCTAAGTCATTCAATCGTGCCTGCCTTATCGATTAGGAGTTTAGTCTCACATCGTCCAAATGTCTTTGCCATTGCTCTCTATAATACCTTCGGTTCATATGTCTCTCGAGTCGTTTGGGGTTGGCTCCCCCTTCCTCGATCAAGATTTCATCACTTGGTCCTGGTTGACTTGATTTCGCGCTTGTTCTGGGCAACTTTCTCTGTGGGTTGAGTTCACACTTGTATCGATAGTTGCATGCTGATTTCTCACTTGTTCCGTTCAGCAGCTCTTCCTGTGGCCTTTGGGCTTCACTCACCCTTTCGGGTCTATCAAACAATTTTTACTTTATTTTAATTTTTAAATAATTAAATCCTGGACAGACCAGCTATCGGGTCGGATCCACCCGCCCAACGCTGCAGTGAAAATTCCCGAGACTAAAGTGGTTTTATAATTTTTTGTGAGAATTTTTGTGCCAAAATTTTGAATATAAGTATACTAAAATAATTTTATAGTATGATAGTATTATAAGTGTCCTAAATGACAATAAAAAAAATTCAAGAAAAATAATTCCTAAATAATTTTAAAAAAATCAAATACCGATCTCTATACTTCTCATAAAAAATGCTTAGCCCAAAAATCAAAATTCAAAAATTATAAAACTTATAGTATTTTCAAA
>JAIUJO010003533.1:17500-20466 GCA_023846275.1 Vanilla planifolia
CTTCTTCTTATTCTTCTCCTTCTTTTTGTTCATCTTTTCCATCTTCTTTTTCTTATTATTATTAGTATTATTATTATTATTATTATTATTATTATTATTATTATTATTATTATTATTGTTATTATTATTATTATTGTTATTTTTATTATTATTATCATTCTTCTAGTTTCTTCTTCTTCTTGTTCTTATTATTCTTCTTCTTCCACTACTACTTTTCTCCTTTTTCTTCTTCTTCTTCCTCTTCCCGTTCCTCTTTTTCATCTTCCGCTCTTTGTTGTTCTTGTCCTTCTTTTTCTTCTTCTTCTTCTTCTTCTTCCTTGCCTTCTTCTTCTCCTTCTTCTTCTTCCTCTTCTTCTTCCTCTCTTCTTCTTCTTCTCCTTCTTCTAATTCTTGTTCTTCTTTTATTTCTTTTTGTTCTTCTTCTTGAGCTCCTTTATCTTATTATTATTATTATTATTATTATTATTATCATTCTGCTTGATCTTTTTTTGCTTGTTATTTTGATTCTGATTAGTATTATTATTATAATTATTCTACTTCTTCTTCTTCATTTTCTTCTTCTTCTTCTTCTTCTTCTTCTTTATCTTCTTCCTCTTTTTTTGCTACTTCTTCTTCTTCTTCTTCTTAATTTTATTCTTTTTTCTTCTTCTCCTTTCCTTTCTTCTTCTTCTTCTTTTATCGTCATGTTCTTCATCGTCTTTGTCTTCATCATCATCATCATCATCATCTTCTTCTTCTTCTTCTTCCTCTCGGCCTTCTTCTTCTTCCTCTCCTTTTTCTTCTTTTCTTCTTCTTCTTCTTCGTCTTCTTCATCATTTTCTTTTTGTTCTTCTTCATCCTCTCCTCCTTGAACTTCTTCTTCTTCTTCTTCCTCTTCTTCTTGTTCTTCCTCTTCTTCTTCTTCTTTCTCTTTTACCTCTGTTTCTTCTTCTTCTTCATCATCTTCTTGTCCTCCTCCTTCTTTTTATTCTTCTTCTTCTTCTTCTTTTTTCTTTACTGCTTCTTTTTTTTCATCTTGTTCTTATTCCTCTTCTTTATATTTTTCTTCTTCTTTTTCTTCCTCTACTTCTTCTTCTATTACATCTTCTTCTTCTTCTTCTTCTTATTCTATTACTTACTCTACTTCTTCTTCTTCTCCTTCTTCTCCTACTTCTCCTTCCTCTCCATCTTTTTCTTCTTTTACTTCTTCCTCTTCTTCTGCTGCTTCTTCCACTTCTTCTTCTCCTACTCGTTCTTCTTCTTCTTCTTCATAATCTTCTTCTTCTTCTTCTACTACTACTACTATTACTGCTACTTCTTTCTTCTTCTTCTTCTTCTTCTTCTTCTTCTTTGCTTCTTATTCTCCTACTTCTTCTTCTTCTTCATTTCCTTCTTCTTTTTCTTCTTCTTCTTCTTCATCATCTTCTTTTCCTCCTTGTTCTTTTTCTTCCACTTCTTCTTGTTCTTCTCCTCCTCCTCCTTCCTCTTCTCCATATTCTTCTTCTTCTTCTTCTTCTTCTTCTTCCTTTTCTTCATCTCTGTCTTCTTCTTCTCCTTCTTCTCCTTCTTCATCTTCATCGTCATCTTCTTCTTCTTCCTCCTTCTTCATCATCATCTTCTTCTTCTTCTTCTCCTGTTTCTATTCCTGCTTCTTCTCCCTACTTCTTCTATTTCTTTTTCTTTTTCTTCATTTTTATTTTGCTTCTTGTTGTTCTGATTCTCCTACTAGATCTTCTTCTTCTTCTTCCCTCAGCTTCTTCTTCTTCTTCTTCCTCCTTTATCTTCCCCTTCTTCTTCTTCTTCTCTTTCTTCTTCTCCTCCATCTTCTTCTTCTTCTTCTTCTCCCTCTTCTTCTTCTTCTTCTTCTTCATTTTCTTCTTCTTCATCTTCTCCTTCTCCTACTTCTCCTTCTTCTTCATCTCTTTCTTCTCTTCTTTTTCTTTTCCTTTTTCTCTTTCTTATTTTTCTTCTTCTTCTTCTTCTTTTACTTGTTCTTCTTGTTCTTCTTCTTTGTCCCTCTTCTGCTCTTTATTTTCCTAATTTTTCTTCTTTTTCTTCTTCTTATTCTTCTTCTCCTTCTTCTTCTTCTCCTTCTTCTTCTTCTAATTCTTCTTCTCCTCCTTACTTTCCTCCACCTTCTTCTTCTTATTCTTCCTCTTCTCCTCCATCTTCTTCTTCTCCTCCACCTTCTTCTTCTTCATTCTTCTTCTTCTTTATCTTCTTCTTCTCCTACTTCTTCCACTTACTACTTCTTCTTCTTCTTCTTCTTCTTCTACTTCTTTTTCTTATTCTTATTCTCCTTCTTCTTTGCCTTCTCGTTCTTCTTCATCTTCTACTTCGTCTTTTACCTCTTCATCTTCTTCTTCTCCTTTTTCTTCCCGCTTCTTCTTCTACTTCTCCTTCTCCTTCTTGTACTTCTTCTTCTCATTCTTGTTCTTCTTCTTCTCTTTCCTCTTTTTCCACTTCTTCTTCTACTTCTTCTTCTTCTTCTTCTTTCTCTTTGTCTTCTTCCTCGTCTTCTTCTCCTTCTTCTCCCATTTCCTCTACTTCTTGTTATTGTTTTTCATCCTTTTCCTATTCTTTAACATCTTTTTCTTCTTCTTCTTCTTCTTCTTCTTTTTTCTTCTTCGTTATATTCTTCTTCTTCTTCGTCGTCTTCTCCTTCTTGTTCTTCTTCTTTTTGTTATTGTTCTTGTTCTTGTTCTTGTTGCTTATTCTTCTTCTTCTTCTTATTCTTCTCCTTCTTTTTGTTCTTCTTTTCCATCTTCTTTTTATTATTATTATTATTATTATTATTATTATTATTATTATTATTATTATTATTATTATTATTATTATTATTGTTATTTTTATTATTATTATCATTCTGCTAGTTTCTTCTTCTTGTTGTTCTTATTTTTTTTCTTCGTCCACTACTATTTTTTCTCCTTTTTCTTCTTTTTCTTCTTCTTTCTCTTCCCTTTCCTCTTTTTCATCTTCTGCTCTTT
>JAIUJO010003069.1:0-2500 GCA_023846275.1 Vanilla planifolia
GGGAAAAGAATATGAAGAAGAAGAAGAAGGAGAAGAAGAAAAAGAAGGAGGAGAAGATGGAGGAGAAGTAGAAAGAGAAGAAGATGGAGAAGTAAGAGAAGAAGAAGAAGAAGAAGAAGAAGAAGAAGAAGAAGAAGGTGAAGGAGAAGGAGAAGGAGAAGGAGAAGGAGAAGGAGAACGAGAAGGAGAAGAAGAAGGAAAGGAAGAAGGAGAAGAAGAACAAGGAGAAGAAGAAGAAGGTGAAGAAGACAAAGAGAAAGAAGAACGAGAAGAAGAAGAAGAAGGAGTAGAAGAAGAATGAAAAGAAGAAGAAGAAGAAGAAGAAGAAGGAGAAGAAGAAGGAGAAGAAGAGGAATAAGAAGAAGGAGAAGGAGAAGGAGAAGAAGAAGAAGAAGTAGAAGGAGCAGAAGAAGAAGCAGAAGGAGGAGAAAAAGAAAGAGAAGAAGAAGAAGAAGAAGAGGAAGAAGAAAAAGAAGAGTAAGAAGAAGAAGAAGAAGAAGAAGAAGAAGAAGAAGGAGAAGAAGAAGGAGAAGAAGAAAGAGAAGTAGGAGAAGAAGAAGAAGAAGAAGAAAAAGAAGATGATGATGAAGAAGAAGGAGAACAAGAAGAAGATGAAGGTGAAGGACATGAAGAAGAAGGAGAAGAAGGAGAAGAAGAAGAAGATGAAGAAGAAGGAGAACAAGAAGAAGAAGATGAAGAAGAAGGAGAAAATGAAGAAGAAGAAGAAGGAGGAGGAGGGGAAGAAGGAGAAGGAGAAGAAGAAGAAGAATAATAATAATATGGAGATGAAGAAGAACGAGAAGAAAAAGAGAAAGAAGGAGAAGAAGGAGAAGAAGAAAAAGAAGTAGGAGAAGAAGGAGAAGAAGAAGGAGAAGAAGAAGGAGAAGAAGGAGAAGTAGATGGAGGAGAAGAAGAAGAAGATGGAAAAGAAGAGGAAGGAGAAGAAGAAGAAGAAGAAGAATAAGGAGAAGAAGAAGAAGAGGAAGAAGTAGAGGTAGAAGAGTTAGAAGAAGAAGAATAAGAAGAAGGAGAAGAAGAAGAAGGAGGAGGAGAAGAAGAAGAATAGTAATAATAATAATAATAATAATAATAAGAAGAGGAAGAAGAAGAAGAATAAGAAGAAGGAGAATAAAAGAGGAAGAAGGAGAAGAAGAAGAAGAAGAAGAAGAAGAAGAACAAGGAGATGAAGAAGGAGGAGGAGGAGGAGAAAAAGAAGAAGAAGAAGAAGGAGGAGAAGAAGATGGAGAAAAAGGAGGAGGAGAAGAAGAAGGAGAAGGAGGAGAAGAAGGAAGAGAAGTAGACGGGGAAGAAGATGGAGAAGTAGGAGAAGAAGAAGAAGAAAAAGAAGTTGAAGAAGAACGAAGAAGAAGGAGACGGAGATGGAGAAGGAAAAGGAGAAGGAGAGGAGAAGAAGAAGAGGACGATGAAAAGAAGAAGAAGAAGAAGAAGGAGAAGAAGAAGAAGGAGAAGAAGAAGGAAAAGAAGAAGGAGAAAAAGAAGGAGAAGAAGAAAGAAAAGAAGAAAGAGAAGAAGGACAAGGAGAAGAAGATGAAGGAGAAGAAGAAGAAGAAGAAGAGAAAGAAGAAGGAGAAGAAGGAGTAGAAGAAGAAGGAGGAGGAGAAGAAAAAGAAGAAGAAGAAGAAGAAGAAGAAGAAGAAGAAGGAGAAGAAGAAGGAGAACAAGTAGAAGCAGTAGTTGAATACGAAGAAGAAGAAGAAGAAGAAGAAACAGAAAAAGAAGAAGAAGAAGAAGGAGAAGAAGAAGGAGAAGAAGAAGGAGATGAAGGAGGAGAAGAAAAAATAGAAGAAGAAGAATAATAAGAATAAGAAGAAAAAGAAGAAGTAGGAGAAGAAGTTGGAGAAGAAGAAGGAGAAGAAGAAGTTCAAGAAGAAGGAGAAGAAGATGGAGAAGAAGAAGAAGAAGAAGAAGAAGAAGAAGAAGAGAAGAAGAAGGAAAAGAGGAAGGAGAAGAAGAACAAGAAGGAGAAGGAGAATAAGAAGGAGTAGAAGAAGAAGAAGAAGAAGAAGAAGAAGAAGGACAAGAAGAAGAAGAAGGAGGAGACGGAGGAGAAAAAGAAGGAGAAGAAGAAGAAGAATAAGAAGGAGAAGAAGAAGAAGGAAAAGAAGATGAAGGAGAAGAAGAAGAAGAGGAAGGAGAAGAAGAAGAAGGAGTATAAGAAGGAGTATAAGAAGAAGGAGATGAAGAAGAAGAAGAAGAGAAGAAGTAGAAGAGAAGAAGATGGAGAAGAAGAAGAAGAAGAAGGAAAAGGAGAAGAGGAAAATGAATAGGAGGAGGAGGAGAAGGAGAAGAAGAAGAAGAAGAAGAAGTAGAAGAAGAAGAGGAAGAAGAATGGAAGAAGAAGAAGAAGAAGAAAGAGAAGAAGAAAAAAGAAGAAGAAGAAGAAGAAGAAGAAGAAGAAGAAGAAGAGGAAGAAGAAGAAGGAGAAGAAGAAGGAGAAGAAGATGGAGAAGAAGAAGGAGAAGAAGAAGGAGAAGAAGAA
>JAIUJO010000549.1:0-2500 GCA_023846275.1 Vanilla planifolia
TCATTACTACTACTACGATCACTTCTTCTTCATCTTCATCTTCTTTTTCTTCTTCATCTTCTTTTTCTTCTTCTTCTTTCTTCTTTCTTCTTTTTATTTTTCTACTTCTTTCTTCTTCTTCCTCCTCCTCTTCTTTTCTTCTTCTCTTCTTGTTGTTCTTGTTCTTCTTTTATCATCATCTTCTTCTTATTTTTTGTTCTTCTTCATCATCATCATCATCTTCTCTTCTTCTTCTTCTTCTCCTCCTTCTCCTCCATCTTCTTCTTCTTATTCTTCTTCTCCTTCTTCTTCTTCTTCTTCTTCCACTTATTCTTCTTCTTCTTCTTCTTCTTCAACTTTTTCTACTTCATTTTCTTCCTCATCTTCTTGTTCTTCTTGTTCTTTTTCTTCCTCTTCTTCTTCTTCTTCTTCTTCTTCTTCTTCTTGTTCATCTTTACTTCTTCTCCTTCTTCTACAACTTCTTCTTCATCAAGTTCTTCTTCTTCTTCTTCTACTTCTTCTTTTTTCTTCTTCTTCTACTTCTTCTTCTTCTTCTTCTTCTTCTTCTTCTTTCTTCTTCTTTTTCTTCTTCTTCTTCTTCTTCTTTCTTCTTCTTTTTCTTCTTCTTCTTCTTCTTCTTCTTCCTTTTCTTCTTCCTTTACTCTTCTTCTTCTTCTTCTTCTTCCCTCCTCCTCCTCCTCCCCCCTTCCTCTTCTTCCTCAATTGCTTCCTCTTCTCCTTCTTGTTCTTCTTCATCATCATTTTGTTCTTCATCTTCTTCTTCCTTCTTCTTCCTTCTTCTTCTTCTTATTCTTCTTCTTTTTTCCTTCTTCTTCTTATTCTTCTTCTTCTTCTTCTTCTTGTTCTTCTTCTTCCTCTTAAACGTCTTCTTCTTTTCTTCTTGTTCTTCTTCTTTCTTTTTCTTTCTTCTTCTTCCTTCTCCTCCTCCTCATCATCATCATCATCATCTTCATCTTCTTCTTTTTCTCCTTCTTCTTCTTCTTCTTTTTCTTCTTCTATTGCTTCTTCTTCTTCTTCATCTTCTTGTTGTTGCTCTTCTTCTTCTTTTTCTTCTTCTTCTTCACCTTCTTCTTCTTCTTCTTCTTCTATTTCTTCTTCTTCTTCTTCTTCGTTTTCTACTTCTTCTTCTCCTTCTCCATCTTCTTCTTCTTCTCCTCCTCCTCCTTCTTCTTCATTTTCATCTTCTTCTTCTTCTTCTTCTCTCCTCCTCCTTCTTCTCTTTCTTAATCTTCTTTTTCTTCCAATACTTCTTCTCCTTCTCCTCCTTCATCTTCTTCTTCTCCTCATCATTCATCTTCTTCTTCTCCTCCTTCTTCTCCTTCTTCTCCTTCTTCTTCTCCTTCTCCATCTTCTTCTTCTCCTTCTTCTTCTTCTCCTTCTTCTTCTCCTTCTTCTTCTTCTTCTTCTCCTACTTCTTCTTCATCTTATACTTCTTCTTCTCCTTTTCTTCTTCTTCTTCATCTTCTTCTTCTTCTTCTTCTTCTTCTTCTTCTTCTTGTTCTTCTTCTTCTTCTTCTCCTTCTCCTTCTTCTCATTATTGTACATCTTCTTTTTCATCGTCTTCTTCTTCTTCTTCTTCCTCTTCTTCTTCTTCTTCTTCTTCTTCTTCTGCTTATTCTTCTTCTTCTTCTACTTCCTCTTCTTTTTCTGCTTCTTGTCCTTTCTTCTTCTTCTTCTTTTTCTACTTTGTCTTCTTCATCATGTTTTTTCTTCTTCAAACTTTTTCTTCTTTTCTTCTTCTTCTTTTTCTTCTTCTTCTTTTTGTTCTTATACTTCTTTTTCTTCTTCTTCCTCTTCTACTTTTTCTTCTTCAACATCGTTTTCTTCTTCTACTTCTTATACTTTTTCTTCGTCTTGTTCTTGTTCTACTTCTTTTTCAACTTCTTACTCTTCTTCTTCATCTTCTACTTTTCTTCTTCTTCTTCTTCTTCTTCTTCTTATTTCTTCCTCTTCTTCTTCTTCTTCTTCTTATTCTTCTTCTTCTTCCTATTCCTCTTTTTCTTCTTCTTTTTCATCTTTCTTCTTTTTCTTCTTCTACTTGTTCATCTTCCTCTTCTTCTTCTCCTTATTTTTCTTCTTCTTCGTCTTCTTCTTCTTCTTCTTCATCTGCTTCTTCTACTTCTACTACCGCTTCTTTTTATTCTTCTTCTTCTTTCTTTCTTTCTTCTTCTTCCTCTTCTTCTTCCTCTTCTTCTTCCACTTGTTCCACTTCTTCTAATCCTTCTTCTTCTTGTACTTCTTCTTCTACTTCCTCTTCTTCGACTTCTTCTTCTCCCACTTCTTCTTCATCATCATCATCTTCTTCTTCGTCTTTTTGATCATCATCATCATCACTTTCTCCCTCTTCTTCCTCTTCCACTTCTTCTACTACTACTTCTTCTTCTCCTTCTTCTCCTTCTTCTCTTCCTCTTCTTCTTTCTTCTTCTCTTCTTCTTCTTCTTCTTCTTCTCCTAATCTTCTTCTTCTTCTTCTTCTTCTTCTTCTTCTGCTTCTTCTCTTC
>JAIUJO010002418.1:0-2500 GCA_023846275.1 Vanilla planifolia
TCCACTCCTTCCTCTTCTCCTCCTTCTCCTTCTTGCTCCTTCTTTTCTTTCTTCTTCTTCTCCTTCTTTTTCTTCGTCTCATTCTTCTTCTATTTCTCCTTCTTCTTCTCCTCCCCCTTCTTCTTCTCCTTCTTCTTCTTCTTCTTCACCTTCTACTTCTCCTTCTTCTTCTCCTTCTTCTACTTTTTCTTCATCATCTTCTTATTCTTCTCCTTCTTCTTCTCTCCTTCTTCTCCTTCTACTTCTCCTTCTTATTCTCTTTCCCTTTCTCCTACTTCATTTTCTTCTTCTTCTCCTTCTTTTTCTTCTTCTTCTCCTCCTCCTTGTTCTCCTTCTCCTTCTTCTTCTTCTTCCTCTCTTTCATCTTCTTCTTCTTCTAGTTCTTTTTCTTCTCCTTCTCCTCCTCCATCTTCTTCTTCTTCTTCTTCTCCTCCTTCTTCTTCTCCTTCTTCTCCTTCTTATTCTTCTTCTTCTCCTCCTCCTCCTTCTCCTTCTCCTTCTTCTTCTTCTTTTTCTTCTTCTTCTTCTTCTTCTTCTTCTCCATCTGCTTCTTCTCCATCTTCTTCTTCATCTTGCTCTTCTTCCTATTCTTCTTCTCCTTCTCCTTCTTCTTCTTCTCCTTCTACTTCTTCTTCTTCTACTTTTTCTTCTTCTTCTTCTTCTTCTCCTTCTTCTTCGCCCTCTTCTTCTTCTCGTCCTTCTCTTTCTTATTTTCCTTCTTTTTCCTCTTCTTCTTCTTCTTGTACTTCTCCTTCTCTTTCTTCTTCTTCTTCTTCTTCGTCTTCTTCTTTTTCTCCTTCTTCTTCTACTTCATCTTCATCTTCTTCTTCTCCTTCTTCTTAGTCCACTTCTTCTCCTTCCCCTTCTTCTTCTTCTTTTTCTTCATCTTCTTCTTCTTCCTCTTATTCTTTTACTTCTTCTTCTGCATCTTCTTCTTCTTCTTCTTCTCCTTCATCTTCTTCTTCTTCTTCTTCTTCTTCTTCTTCTTCTTCTTCTTCTTCTTCTCCTTCTTCTTCTTCTTCTTCTCCTTCTTCTTCTCCTTCTTCTCCTTCTTCTTCTCCTTCTCCTTCTTCATCACCTTCTACTTCTTGTTCTTCTTCTATATCTTCTTTTTACTCTCCTTCTTCTTCTTCTTCTCCTTCTTCTTCTTCTTCCTCTTCTTCTCCCTCTCCTTCACCTTTTCCTCCTTCTTGTTCTCCTTCTTCTACTTCTTACTATCCTTCCTCTTCTTCTCCTTCTTGTCCTTCTTCTTTTTCCTATTCTTCTTCTTCTTTCTTCTTCTTCTTCTTCTTCTTCTTCTTCTTCTTTCTTCTTTTTCTTTCTCCTTCTTCTTCTTTCTCCTTCTTCTTCTTCTTCTTCTTCTTCTTCTCCTTCTTCTTCTTCTTCTTCTTCTTCTTCTCCTTATCCTTCTTCTCCTTCTTCTCCTTCTTCTTATTCTTCTTTTCCTTCTTCTCCTCCTTCTCCTTCTTCTTCTCCTTCTTCTTCTTGTTCTTCTTCTACACCTCTTTTTCCTCTCCTTCTTCTTCTCTTCTTCTCCCTCTCCTTCTCCTTCTTTTTCTTCTTCTTCTTCTTCTTCTACTTTTCCTTCTTCTTCTTCTTATTATTATTATTATTCTCCTCCTCCTTCTTCTTCTTCCTCTTCTTTTCCTTCATCTTCTTCTCATTTTTCTTCTCTTTTTTTTTCTCCTCCTCCTTCTTCTTCTTCTTCTAATTCTTCTTGATCATCTTCTTCTTCTTCTTCGTCTCCTCCTTCTTTTCCTTCTTCTTCTTCTTCTTCTTCTTCTTTTTCTTCTTCTTCTTCTTCTTGTTCTTCATCCTCTTCTTCCTCTTCTTCAACTTTTTCTTCTTCTTCTTCTTCATCTGCTTCTCCTTCTTCTTCTTCTCCTTCTTCTTCTCCTTCTTCTTCTTCCTCTTCTTCTTCTTCTTCTTCTTCTTCTCCTTCTTCTTCTTCTTCTTCTTCTCCTTCTTCTTTTTCTTCTTCTCCTTCTTCTTCTTCTTGTCCTTCTTCTTTTTCGTGTCCTTATTCTTCTTCTTCTACTACTTTTTCTGCTCCTTCTTTTTCTTCTTATTCTTCTTCTCCTTCTCCTTCTTCCCCTTCTTCTTCTACTTTTCCTTCTTCTTTTGATTCTTCTTCTCCTTCTTCTTCTTCCCCTTCTTCTCCTTCTTCTTCCTCTTCTTCCACTACTACTACTACTTCTCCTTCTTCTTCTTCTTCTTATTCTTCTTCTTCTTCTTCTTGTTGTTCTACTACAACATCTTCTTCTTCTTCTTCCCCATCTTCTTCTCCTCCTTCTTCTCCTTCTTCTTCTTCTTCCTCTTCTCCTTCTTCTTCTCCTTCTCCTTCTTCTTCTCCTTCTTCTTCCTTCTTCTTCTTCTCCTTCTCCTTCTTCTTCTTCTCTTTCTCCTTTTTCTTGTTCATCTTCACTTCTCATAAATCTTGTTCCTCTTCTTCTTCTCCTCCTCCTTCTTTTCCTTCTCTTTCTCCTACTTCTCCATCTTC
>JAIUJO010002418.1:7500-10000 GCA_023846275.1 Vanilla planifolia
CTTCTTCTTAATCTTCTTCTCCTTACACTTCTTCTTCTTATTATTATTTTTCTTCTTCTTCTCCTTCTCCTTCTTCTTCTCTTTGATCTTCTCCTTCTACTTCTTCTTCTCCTTCTTCTCCTTCTTCTTCTTCTCGTTCTTCTTCTTCACCATCTCCTACTTCTCTTCGTTCTTCTTCTTCTCCCTCCTTTTTTTCCTTCTTCTTCCTCTCCTTCTTCTTCTCCATCTTCTTCTTCTCCATCTTCTTCTCCTCCTTCTTCTCCTTCTTTTGCTTCTCCTTCTTCTTCTCCTTCTTCTTCTACTTTTTGTTCTTCTTTTCCTTCCTCTCCTTCCCCTTCTTCTTCTTCTTCCTCCTCTCTTTCTTCTTCCTCTTCTTCTCCTTCTTCTTATACATCATCATCTTCTTCTTCTTCTTCTTCTTCGTCTCCTTCTTCTGCATCTTCTCCTTCTTCTTTTTCTTCTTCTTCTTTTCCTTCTTCTCCTTCTTCTTCTTCTCTTTTTTCTCCTTCTTTTTCTTCTTCCTCTTCCTTTTCTTCCACTTTTTCTCCTTCTTCTTCTCCTTCATCTTCTTCTTCTTCTTCTTCTTCTTCTTCTTCACATTCATCTCTTTCTACTTCTTCTCCTTCTTCTTCTCCTTCTTCTTCCTCTTGTTCTTTTTCTTCTTCTTCTTCTTCTACTGCTTCTCCTTCTTCTTCTTCTACTTCTTCTTCTTCTTCTCCATCTTCTTCTTCTTCTTTTTCATATTCTTCTTCTCCTTTTTCTTCTTCTCCTTCTTCTACTTCCTCTTCTTCTCCGTCTCCTTCTCCTTCTCCTTCTTCTTCTTCTTGTTCTTCTTCTTCTCCATCTTCTTCTTCTTCTTTTTCTTGTTCTCCAGCTCCTGCTCCTTCTTCTGCTTCTTCTTCTTCTGTTTCTTCTTCTCTTTCTTCTTCCCCTTCTTCTTCTTCTCCTTCTTTTTCTTCTTCTTCTTCTTCTTCTTCTTCTCCTTAGTAGATTGCTACATCTACCCTTATTTTACGGTGACATCTACCCTTCCATAACCATAAGGATCCCGTGGCTTTCTGGGGGAAGTTAGGGATTCCTACAAAGACCACCATCCCTAGTAGATTGCTACATAAAAAGAGAGCACACTAAACTTACAGCACACTCGAAACAAAGAGTAGTTTTTTTCTTCTTCTTTCCTCAGTCTTGAGGCGCCATATTTATAGGCTGTTGATGCTTAGGAGTTAAGCAAAGTAGAGATCATCTTTTTGTAGTGGTGTTTCTTTTGTAGATCTTGCCTTTTTGCTTTAGCTAGTGCGCTTGTCTTTCCAGGTGTCTTTCCAGGTGTTAACTTCTTTTATTTTTGCTGGGCCCACCATGCTTTTATTCTGCGAGATTAAGTGCTTCCATGGTGTCTTCGTCCAAATTGTCTTCTATATCTGAAAGATTTTTATTTTTGAAAAAATAATTTCTTTTTTCTTCTAAACCAATTTTTCCCAATTTGATATTTTGAAGGAATCTTTTCATTTTTCTTTCTCTTATGTCTTGTTGTTCATCTTCTGGTGCTAAGGTGTCTATTAAATAGACTGTCTTTCCGAAAACTATTTTTTTAGCTAGATATTTGCTTCTAACATCTATTTTTTGGAAGAAGTCTTTAGCTGCTTGTCTTCTAGTTTGTTCCTCGTTAAAAAGACTTTGTTGAAATGGTTCCAATCTTGGAGTGTCTGACTCTTTTCCTAAAATCCATAATTGTATTGAGGAATATAAATTTATATATTCCCTTTCCTCCCAGATCGTCCAGATGGTAAAAACGAAAGTAGTTGAGAACTTGGTTGAATATGATTCTAGACAATTTCTGCATAATTCAGGAATATAACTTGTATAGTCTTCTGGATGCTTGGTATTGAGAAATACTTTATGAACGATTCCTCGTCGGAGATGTTGTCTGTATTTTGGTATTTCTTCATAGCATGTTATGATTCGAGGGCTTTCTGAAGAGAGATAAAGTATTTCTTGATTTAAAAATAGACTCAAGATGTTTGTTTCTTCTAGCTGTTTAAAAAATTGAAGGAGCTTTTCTTCATCAAGAATGTTCGTTTGATAGAGTTCTAGCATCTCTTGCACTGCAACTTCAGCTTCTAACTTTCTTGTGTCTTCATTTTTTACTTTTAAAAGCTGAACTAATCCCAAAAAATCTTTAATTCTGAATTGGATGAGGTCTGTCGTTTGAATTGTAGAAAATACGTCTGCTAAAGCTTCAGTATTAAAGAGCTCTTGTTCTAGTTTTTGAAGAGCCGTTGATTGTGTAACCGTTGATCTAGTCAGGAGGGTTTCTAAGCTTTTCTTGTATTCTTCTTCTTGAGTCTTTTTTTCTTCCAAGATTTGTTTGTTAAGCATATAGCCCTTCTCTAGCTGTGTTAGCCAGTAATTGGCTGCACGCCAGTCACTTGTTTGAAGAGCTCGGAAACATCCATTAAGTTTATCAAACATTTCTGGATCTGTCTGTTGCAGACTTTTGTTA
>JAIUJO010003073.1:12500-15000 GCA_023846275.1 Vanilla planifolia
TTCTTGTTCTTCTCTTCCTTCTTCTTCTTCTTCTCCATCTTTTTCTTCTTCTTCTTCTTCTTCTTCTTCTCCTTCTTTGTTTTATTCTTCTTCTTCTTCTTCTTCATTTTTATTTTGCTTCTTATTATTCTGATTCCTCTACCACATCTTCTTCTTCTTCTTCTTCTTCTTCTTCTCCTCCTCCTCCTCCTCCTCCACCTTCTTCTTCTTCTTCATTTCCTCCTCTTTCTTGTTCTTTTCCTTCTTCACTTTCTTCTTATTTTTCTTCTTCTTCTCTTTCTCCTTCTTCTTCTTCTCCTTCTTCTTCTCCATCTTCTCCTTCTTCTTTTCCTATTTCTCTTTCATCTTTAACTACTTAATCTTTTTCTTTCTTTTCTTCTTCTTCTTCTCCTTGTCCTTCTTTTTCTTCTTCTTCTTCTTCATTTGCTGCTTATTTTCCTACTTTTTCTTCTTCTTATTCTTCTTCTTATTGTTTTTCTTCTTTTTCTTCTTCTTCTTCTTCTTTTCCTCCTCCTTCTTCTTCTTGTTCTTCTTCTTCTCCTCCTTCATCTTCTTCTCCACCTTCTTCTTCCTCTTCTTCTCCTTCACCATCCCTTTCTTCTTCTTCCTCTTCTTCTTCTTCTTCTTCTTCTTCTTCCTATTCTTCTTCTACTTCTCCTTCTTCTCCTTCTTCATCTTCTTCATCTTCTTGACCTTCTTCATCTTCTTGATCTTCTTCTTCTTCTCCTTCTTCTTCTTCTTCTTTCACATCTTCCTCTTCTTCTTCTTTCACATCTTCCTCTTCTTCTTCTTCTTCTTCTTCCCTTCCTTCTTCTTCTTCTTCTTCTTCTTCTTCTTCCTCCTCTTCTTCTTCTTGTTCATCTTCCTTTTCTTCTACTTCATCTTCTTTTTTTCATCTTCTTCATTTTCTTCTTCTAGTTCTTCTTCTTCTTCTTCTTCTTCTCCTTTTCCTTCTTCTTCTTCCTCTTCCTCTTCTTCCTCATCATCATCATCATCATCATCTTCTTCTTCTTCTTCTTCTTCTTCTTGTTCTTCTCGTTCTTCTTCTTCTTCTACTACTCCTTCTGCTTCTTCTTCTTCTCCTTCTCCTCCTCCTTCTTCTTCTTCTTCCTCTTCTTCTTCTCCTTCTTCTTCTTCTTTTTCTGTTTCTTATTCTTCTTCTTCTTCTTCTTCTATCTCTTCTTCTTCCACTTCTTCTTCTTCTTGTTCTTTTATTTCTCCTTCTTTTTTATCTTCTCCATCTTCTTCATCATTTTATTCATGTTCGTCTTCTTCTTATTCTTCTTCTTTTTCTTCTTATTGTTATTATTCATATTCTTTCCTTTCTTCTATGTCTAGTTCTTCTTCTTCTTATTCTTATTCTTCTTTTTCTTCTCCTTCTTCTTTTTCATCTTCTTCTTCTTCCGCTTCTTCTCTTAATTCTTCTCCTTCTTCTCCTTCATCTTCTTCTTCTTCTTCTTCTTCTTCTTCTCCTTCTTCTACTTCTCCTTCTTCTACTACTACTACTCCTACTTCATCTTCATCGTCTTCTTCTTCTACTTCTTCTTCTTCTTCTTCTTCTTATTCTTCTTCTTCCTTTTCTTTTCTTCTTCATTTTCTTCTTCCTCTTCTTCTTTTTCATCATTATTTTCTTCATCATCATCATCATCTTCTTCTTCTTACCCTTCTTCTCCTTCTTCTTCTTCTCCTTCCTCTCCTTCTTCTTCTTCCCCTTCTTCTCCTTCTTCTACTTCTTCTTCGTCTTCTTCTTCTTCTTCTTCTTTTCGTCTTCTTCTTCTTGCTCTTCATTCTTTTCTTCTTCATCTTCTTCTTCATTTTCATCTTCTTATTCTTCTTTATCTATTTCTTCTTTTCCTTCTTCGACATCATCATCATATTCTTCTTCTTTTAATTATTATTATTACTATTATTATTATTATTATTGTTATTATTATTATTATTCTACTTTTTCTTCTACTTCGTCTTCATCTTCCCCTTCTTCTTCATTTTCTTCTTTTTCTATTCCTCTTCTTCTTCGTCTCGTTCATCTTCTTCTTCATCTTCCACTTCTACTTGTTCCTCTACTCCTAGTTTTTCTTCTTTTCCAACTTGTATTACTTCTTCTTCTTCTTATTATTATTCATATTACTATTCTTCTTATTCTTATTCTTCTTCTCCTTCTTCTTCTTCTTCTTCTTCTTCTACTTCATCTTCTTCTTTTTCCTCCTCTTCTTCTTTTACTTCTTCTTCTTCTTCATCCACATCTTCTTCTTCTTCTTCTTCCACCTCTTCACCTACCTCTTCCTCTTTTTCTTCTTTTAGTTTTTCTTCTTTTTCTGCTTCTCCTTCTTTTTCTTCTTCATCTTCTCCTTCTTCTTACTCTTCTTCTTTTTTTCCTTCTTCTCCTTCTTCTCCTTCATCTTCTTTTTCGTTTATTACTACTTCTTCTTCCTCTTCCTCCTCTTCTTTCTCTTCTTCTTCTTCTTCTTCTTCTTCTTCTTCTTCTATTTCTTCTTCATCA
>JAIUJO010001172.1:0-19204 GCA_023846275.1 Vanilla planifolia
AAGAAGAAGAAAAAGGCAAAGAAGATGAAGTATAAGAACATGAAGAACAAAAGTTGTAGTAGAAGAATAAGAATAATAATAATAATAAGAGAAAGAAATTGAACGTGATGAAGAAGAAGAAGAAGAAGGCAAAAAAGAAGGAGAAGTAGGAGAACAAGGAGAAGAAGAAGAATAAGATAAAGAAGAGGAAGACGAAAAAGCATAAGAAGAAGACGATTAAGAAGAAGAACATGAAGAAGAAAAAGAAGAAGAAGGCGATAAAGAAGAAAAAGACAAAGAAGTAGAAGAAGAAAGAGAAGAAGAGAGAGGAAGAAGACTAAATGGCAAAGAAGTACAATGCAAAGAAGAAGAAGAAGTTGAATAAAATGTTGAAGAAGTAAAACAAGAAGAAGAAGAAGAAGAAGTAGAAGGAAGTGCAAGCAGAGGAGAAGAACAAAAAGAAGAAGAAGAAGAAGAAGAAGAAGAAGCAATAGAAGAAGAAGAAGAAGAAGATGAAGAAGATGTAGAAGATGAAGAAGGAGGAGAAGATTACCAAGAAGAAGAGGAGGAAGAAGGAGAAGAAGAAGGTGATGATGAAGAGAAGAAGAAAAAGAGGAAAAAGAAGAGAAAGAAAACAAAGATGTAGAGGAAGAAAAAAAAAGATGATAAAGATGAAGAAGAAGATAAAGATGAAGAAAGACAAGGAACAGAAGAAGAAGAAGATGTAGTAGAAGAAGAAGTAGTATTAGAAGAATAATAAGAAGAAGATGAAGAAGATGTAGAAGTAGAAGGAGGAGAAGAAGAAGATTATGAATAAGAAGTTGAAGAAGAAGAAAAAAAAGAAGAAGAATAAGTAATAGGAGAAGAAGGAGAAGAAGGAGGAGAAGAGGAGGACTAGGAAGAAGAAGAAGAAGAAGAAGGAGAAGAAGAAGTGGAAGACAAGAAGAGGAAAATGAAGAAGAAGAAGATGAAGAAGAGGAAGTAAAGGAAGAAGAAGGACAAAAAGAAGAAGAAGAAGAAGAAGAAGAAGAAGAAGAAGACGAAGAGGGAGAAGAAGAAGAACAAGAAGGAAGAAAAGAAGAAGAATAATAAGAAGAAGAAGAAGCAGAAGAAGAAGAAAAAGAAGAAGAAGAAGAAGAATAACAAGATGTAGAAGAAGAAGAACAAGAAGAACAATAAGAAGAAGAAGAAGTACAAAAAGGCAATGAAGAAGAAGACAAAGAAGAAAAAGATGAAGAAGATGAAGATGATGAAGAAGAAGAAGAAGAAGAAGACAACGAAGTAGCTTAAAAAGTCAAAAAAAGGAAGAAGATGGTGGCAAAGAAGAAGAAAAAGAAGAGGAAGATGAAGCAAAAGAGGAGAAAGAAGAAGAAGAAGAAGAAGAAGGCACGAAGAAGATGAAGAGGAAGAAGACGAAGAATATGTGGGAGAAGAAGAAGAAGAAGAAGAAGAAAAAGAAGGAGAAGATGACAAAGAAAAAAAGGAAGAAGTTGAAGACGAAGCAGAAGGAGAAGAAGAAGAAGGCGTAGAAGATAAAGAAGAATAAGAAGATGAAGGAGAAGCAGAAGATGAAGAAAAAGAAGATGGAGAAGAAGAAGGAGAAGAAGGATAAGAATAACAAGAAGAGGAATAATAATAATAACAATAATAATAATAATAATAATAATAATAATAACGATAATAATAAAAATAATAATAATAATAATAATATGAATAAGAATAAAATCAGGAAAGAAAAAGAGAAGGAAATGAAGAAAAAGGAGAAAAGGAAGAAAAAGCAGCAGTAGAAGAACAAGAAGAAGAAGAAGAACAAGAAAAAAAGGAGCAAGAAGAAGAAGAAGACGAAGAAAAAAAAGAAGTAGAAGAAGAGGAAGAAGAAAAACAAGAAGAAGAAGAAGAAGAAGAAGAAGAAGAAGATGATGATGATGACGATGATGATGATGATGATAAGGAAGAAGAAGATGATGATGAATAAGAAGTAGAAAAAGAAGACAAAGAAGAAGTAGAAGAAGAAGAAGATGACAATGATGAATGAGAAAAAGAAAAAAAAGATGAAGAAGAAGAAGGAGAAAAAAGCAGAAGAAGAAGAAGAAGAAGAAGAAGAAGAAGAAGAAAAAGCAAAAGAAGTAGAAGGAGAAGAAGAAGAAGAAGAAGTAGAGAAAGAAGAGAAGAATAAGAAGATGATGACAAAGATGGAGAACAGGAAGAAGAAGAAGATGAAGAGGTAGAATAACAAGAAGTAGAAGAAGAAGAAAATGAAGAAGAAGACGACGAAGAAGAGGAAGAAAAGGAAGAAGAAGAAAAAGAAGAAGAACAAGAAGAACAAGAAGATGAAGAAGAAGAAAAAGAAGAAAAAGAAAGTGAAGAAAAGAAGAAGATGATGATGAAGAAGAAGAAGAAGAATAAGAAGAATAAGAAAAATAAGAAGTAGAAGGAGAAGAATAAGCAGACGACAAAGAAGATAAAAATGTGGAAGAAGAAAAAGAAAAAGAAGAAGAATAAGAAGAATAAAACATAAGAAGAAGAAGAAGAAGAACAAAATGAGGAAGAAGATGAAGACAAAGAAGAAGTTGAAGAAGAAGAAGAAGAAGAAGAAGAAGAAGACAATGAAGAAGAAGAAGAAGGAGAATTAGAAGAAAGAAGGAAAAGGGGAAGAAGGAGGAGAAGAAGAAGGAGAAGAATAAGGAGATGAAGAAGATGGAGAAGAAGAAGTAGGGGAAGAAGGAGAAGAAGAAGAATGACAAGAAGAAGAAGAAGAAGAAGAAGAAAAAGATGAAGATTAGGAGAACGAAGGCAAAGATGAAGAAGAATAAAATTAAGAAGAAGATGAAGTAGTAGAAGAAGAAGAAGTAAATGAAGAAGAAGAGACGAAGAAGATCAAGACGAAGAAGAGGAAGAAGATAAAGAAGAAGAAGACGAAGATGATGATGATGATGAATGAGAAGAAGAAGAAGAAGAAGCAGAAGTAGAAAAAGTTGAAGAAGAAGAAGTAGAAGCAGAAGAAGGAGAAGAAGGAAAAGATGGAGAACAACAAAAAGAAGGAGAAGAAGAAGAAGTAGAAGAAGAAGAAGAAGCAGAAGAAGAAGAAGAAGAAGAAGAAGAAGAAAAATAAGGAGGAGAAGAAGAAGACGATGATTATGATGATCACGAAGAAGAAAAAGAAGAAGTTGAAGAAGAAGAAGAAGAAGGAAGAGTAGAAGAAGAAGAAGAAGAAGGAAGAGAAGAAGAAGAAGAAGAAGAAGAAGAAGAAAAGGAAGAAGAAGAAGAAGATAATGATGGTGATGATGATGATGACGAAGAAGAAGAAGAAGAAGAACAAGAACAAGAATAAGAAGAGATGAAGAAGCAGAAGAAGAAGAAGAAGAAGAAGGAGAAGAATAAGAAGAAGAAGAAGAAGAAGAGAAGAAGAAGAAGAAGAAGAAAGAGAAGAAGAAAAAGAAGAAGGCGAAGAAGTAGAAGATGAAGAAAAAGAAGAAGAAGAAAAATAAGAAGAACAAGAACAAGAAGGCAAAGAAGTAGAAGAAGAAGACAAAAAGGGGAAGAAGAAGAAGAAAAAGTAGAAGAAGAAGAAGAAGAAGAAGAAGAAGACGAAGAAGAAGAAGATGAAGAAGAAGAAGACGAAGAAGAAGACGAAGTTGAAGAAGGCGAAGAAGAAGAAGAAGATGTAGAAGAGGAAGAAGAAGTAGAAGAATAACAAAAAGAAGAAAAAGCATAGGTAAGAGAAGAAGAACTTTATGATGATGATAATAATGATGTTGATGATGATGAAAGAAGGAAGAAGAAGAAGTAGAAGAAGAAGAAGATGAAGAAGAAGACAAAGAAGAAAAAGAAGAAGTAGAAGAAGAGGAAGAAGACAAGGAACAAGAAGAAGAGAATGAAGAAGAAGAAGAAGAAGAAGAAGACGAAGAAGAAGATGATGAAGAAGAAAAAGAAGAAGAAGAACAAGAAGGGAAAGAAGAAGAAGAGGAAGATGAAGAAGAAGAAGTAGATGATGATGATTATGAAGACGAAGTAAAAGAACAAGAAGATGAGAAAAAGGAAGAAGAATAAGAGGAAGAAGAGGAAGAAGAAGAAGAAGAAGGAGATGACGAAGAAGAAGAAGAATAAGAATACGAAGAAGAAGAAGAAGAAGAAGAAAAAGAATAAAAAGTTGAAGAAGAAGAAGAAGAAGAAGAAGAAGGAGAAGAAGAAGAAGAAGTGCAAGAAGATGAAGTTGAGGAAGAAAAATCAAAAGAAGATGAGCAAGAGGAAGAAGAAGAAAAGCTAATGATGAAGGAGAAGAACATGAAGAAGAAGATGAAGACGAAGAAGAGGATGACAAACTAGAAAATGAAGAAGAAGAAGAAGAAGAAAAAGAAGAAAAAGGCAAGGAAGAGGAAGTAGAAGAGGAGGAAGAAGAAGAAAAAGATGAAGAAAAAGAAGACGAAGAAGAAGAAAAAGAAGAAGAAGAAGAAAAAGAAGAATAAGAGGGAGGGAAGTAGTAGAAGTAGAACAAGAAGAAGAATAAAACAATGAATAGGAACTTGACAAAGAAGAAGAAGAAGAAGAAGAAGATGAAGAAAAATAAGAAAAATAAGAACAATAAGAAGAAATAGAAGTAGAAGAAGAAGAAGAAGAAGGGAGTCGAAGAAAAAGAAGTCGAAGAGGAAGAGGAAGAAGAAACTGAAGAATAAAAAGGAGAAGAAGAAGGAGAAGAAGAAGAGAAGATGAAGAAGTAGAAGAAGAACAAGAACAAGAACTAGAAGACGAAGAAGAAGAAGAAGAATTAGAAGAATAAGAAAAAAAGTGAACAAGAAGAAGTAGAAAAATAAAAAGTAGTAAAAGAAGATGAAGAAGAAGAAGAAGAAGAAAAAGAAAAGAGAAGTATAAGAAGAAGAAGAATAATAATAATAAGAGGAAGAAGAAGAAGAAGAAGAAGATGAAGAAAAAGAAAAATAAGAGGAAGAAAGGGAAGATAAAGGAGAGGAACAACAAAAAGAAGAGGAAGATGAAGAGGAACATGTTGACAAAGAAGAAGAAAAGGAAGAAGAAGAGACAAAGAAGAGGAACTCGAAGAAGAGGAAGAAGAAGAAGACAAATAAGAAGAAGAAGAAGAAGAAGAAGAAGAAAATGATGATGAAGAAGAAGAAGAACAAGAAGAAGTCAAAGAAGAAGAAGGGGAAGAAGAAGGAGAACTAGAAGAAAAAGAAGAAGAAGACGTCGAAGAAGAAGATGAATAGAAAGAATAAGAAGGGTAAGAAGAAGAAGAGGAAGAAGAAGAAGTAGAAGAAGAAGAAGAAGAAGAAGAAGAAACAGAAGAGGAAGAAGAAGAAAAAGGAGAAGAGCAAGAAGAAGAAGAAGAAGAAGAAAAAGAAGAAGAAGAAGGCAAAGAAGAAGAAGAAGAAGAAGAAGAAGAAGAAAAAGAGGTTGAGGAAGAAGAAGAAGAAGAAGACTAAGAAGAAGAAGAAGAAGAAGAAGAAGAAGAAGAAGAAGAAGAAGAAGTAGAAGAAGAAGAAGAATATGACGAAGAAGAACAAGAAGAAGAAGAAGAGGAAGAAAAGAAGAAGAAGAAGAAGTCGATGAAGAAGAAGAAGAGGGCGAAGAAGAAAAAGGAGAAGATGAAGAAGAAGAGGAAGAAGAATAAGAGGAAGGATGAGGAGAAGAAGAAGAAGAAGAAGAAGAAATAGATGAGAAAGAAGAAGAATAAGAAGAAGAAGAAGAAGAAGAAGAAGAAGTAGTTGAAGAAGTAGAAGAAGGAGGAGGAGAAGAAAAAGAAAGAGGAGAAGAAGAAAGGGAAGGAGTAGAAGAAAAAGAAGTAGTAGAAGAAGAGGAAGTAGGCATTGAAGAAGAAGAAGAAGAAGAAGAAGTTGTAGAAAAAGAAGAAGAAGAAGAATAAGAAGAGGAAAAAGAAGAAGACGACGAAGAAGAAGGGGACGATGAAGAAGAAAAAGAAGAACAAGAACATGAGGAAGAAAAAGAAGGAGGAGAAGAAGAAGAAGAAGAAGAAGAAGACAAAGAAGAAGAAGAAGAAGGCAAAGAAAAAGAACAAGAGAACAAAGAAGTCAAAAAAGAAATAGAAGAAGACGAAGAAGAAGAAGAAGAAGAAGAAGAAGAAGAAGAAGAATTAGAAGAATTAGAAGACGAAGAAGAAGAAGAAGAAAACAAAGAAGAAGACAAAGTTGTTGAAGAAGATGATGATGAAGAAGAAGACAAAGAAGAAGAAGAAGAAGAAGAAAAAGAAGAATATGAAGAGGCAGGAGAATAAGAAGAAGAAGAAGAAGGAGAAGGAGAGGAAGAAGAAGAAAGGGAAGATGGTGAAGAAGACAAAAAAGATGAAGGAGAACAAGAAGTGGAAGGAGAAGAAAAACATGAAGAAGAAGAAGAACAACAAAAAGAAGAAGAAAAAGAAGAAGTGGAAGAAGAAGAAGATTAGAAGAAGGAGAAAATAAAGAAAAGGAAGTAGAAGAAGAAGAAAAAAAAGGAGAAGAAGAAGAAGAAGAAGAAGAAGGAGAAGAAGACGAAGAAGAAGAAGGAGAAGAAGCTAGAGGAGGAGAAGGAGAAGAAGAATAGGAAGAAGTAGAAGAACATGAACAAGAAGAAGATTAGAAGAAGAAGATGATGATTTTGATGATGAAGAAGAAGAAGTTGAAGATGTAGTAGAAGAAGTTGAAGAAATGGAAGAATAAGAAGGGGAAGAAGAAGAAGAAAATGAAAAAAAAGACGAAGAAAAGTAAGAAGTTGAGGAAGAAGAAGAAGAAGAAGGAGAAGAATAAGAGACGAATACATGGGAGACGAAGTTGAAAAAGAAGAACAAGAAGGTGATGATGATGATTAAGAAGAAGAAGAAGAAGAAGATTAAAAATGAGAAGCAGAAGCAGAAGAAGAAGAAGAAGAAGAAGAAGAAGAAGAAAAAGAAGAAGAAGAAGAAGACGAAGAATAAGAACACAAAGATGAAGAATTGGAAGAAGGCGAAGAGGATGAAGAAGAAGAAAAAGAAGAAGAAGAAGAAGAAGAAGAAGTATTAGTAGAAGAAGAAGAAGACAAAGAAGAAGACGAAGAAGAAGAAGATGAAGAAGAAAGAAGAAGAAGAATAAGAAGATGAAGGGGAAGAAGAAGAGGAAAAAGAAGAAGAAGGGGAAGAAGAAGAAGTAGAAGAAAAAAAAGAAGAACAAGAGGAAAAGAAGAAGAAGAAGAAGTAGAAGAAGAAGATGATGAAGAAGAAGAAGAAGTAGAAGAAGAAGATGATGAAGAAGATGAAGATGGAGAAGAAGAAGAAAGATACAAAGAGGAGGTGGAGGAAGACGAAGAAGAAGAGGAGGAAGAAGAAGAAGAAAAAGAAGAGGAAGAAGCAGAAGAATGAGAAGAAGGAGAAGAAGAAGAAGATGAAGAAGTAGTAGTAGTAGTAGAAGAAGAAGAAGAACATGAAGGAGAATATGAACAAGAAGAAGAAGAAGAAGAAGAAGATGATGAAGAAGTTGATGATGAAGAAGAAGAAGAAGAATGAGAAGGCAAAGAAAAAAAATAAGAAGTAGAAGAAGCAAAATAACAATAAGAATAAGAAGAAGAAGAAAACAATGTCAATGAAGAAGAAGGAGAAGAAGAAGATGAAGAAGAAGAAGAAGAAGACGAAGAAGAAAAAGAAGAAGACGAAGAAGACGAAGAAGATGAAGAAGAAGAAGACGAAGAAGATTAAGAAGAATGAGAAGAAGAAGAAGATGATGATGAAGAAAGAAGAAGAGGTAAAAAAGCAGAGAAGTCCAAGAGGAGGAAGACAATGACGAAGAAGAAAAAGATGATGAAGAAGAAGAAGATGATGATGAAGAAGAAGAAAAAGAAGAACATGAAGAAGAACACAAAAAAGAAAAAGAAAAAGAAGAAGAAGAAGAAGAAGAAGAAGAAAAAGAAGAAGAAGAAGAAGAAGAAGAAGAAGAAGAAGAAAAAGAAGAAGAAGAAGAAACGAAAGAAGGAGAAGAAGAAGACTAAAAAGAAGGAGAAGAAGATGTGGAACAAGAAGAAGAAGAAGAACAAGAAGAAGACAAAGAAGGTGGAGAAAGAAAAGAAGAGAATCAAGAAAATGAAGAAGAGGAAGATGAAGAAGGAGAAGATGAAGATGATCATGAAGAAAAGAAGAAGAAGAAGAAGAAGAAGAAGTAGTAGAAGAAGAAGTAGACGAAGAAGAAGACGAAGAAAAGACGAAGACGAAGAAGAAGAAGGCGAAGAGGAGGAACGAGGAGAAGGTGAAGAAAAAGATGAGGAAGAAGAAGAAGAAGGTATTGGACAAGGAGGAAGAGGAGGAGGAGGAGGAAGAGGAGGTTGTGGAGAACAAGAAGAAGAAGAATAAGAGGACAAAGAAGAAGAAGATGAAGGAGAAGAAGAAGATGAAGGAGAAGAAGAAGAGGATGAAGAAGGGAAAGAAGAATAAAGGGTAGAAGAAGAAGAAGAAGAAGAAAAAAGAAGAAGATGAGGAAGAAGAAAAAGAAGAGAGAAAAGAAGAAAAAGAGGAAGAAGTGGAAGAAGAAGAAGAAGAAGAGGAAGAAGAAGAAGAAGAAGAAGAAGATGAAGAAGAAGAGGTGGAAGATGAAGAAGAAGAAGAAGAAAAAGAAGAAGAAGAAGAAGAAGAAGAAGAAGAAAGATGAAGAAGAAGTTGAAGAAGACCAATTAAAATAAGAAGAAGATGAAGAAGACAAAGATGAAGAAGAAGAAGAAAAGAAGAAGAAGAAGAAGCAGAAGAAGAAGAAAGATGAAGAAGAAGAAGTTGAAGAAGACCAATTAAAAAAAGAAGAAGATGAAGAAGAAGAAGAAAAGAAGAAGAAGAAGAAGAAGATGAAGAAGAAGAAAAAGAAGAAGGAGAACATCAAGAAGAAGAAGAAAAGAAAAAGTGGAAGAAGAATGAGATGTAGAAGAAGAAGAAGATGGTGGAGAAGAAGAAGAAGAACATGAAGGAGAAGATGAATAAGAAGAAGAAGTAGAAGAAGTAGAAGAAGAAGTTAAAGCAGAAGAAGAAGAGGAGGTAGAAGAAGAAGAAGAAGAAGAAGTTAAAGAAGAAGGAGAAGAAGAAGAAGTAAAAGGAGGAAGAAGACGAAGAAGAAAAAGAAGAAGAAGAAGAAGTAGAAGAAAAAGAAGAAGATGAAGAAGGCAAAGATGAAGATGGTGAGCAAGAAGAAGAAGAAGATGATGATGATGATGAAGAATGAGAAGAAGAAGAAGAAGAAGAAGAGGAAGAAGAAGAAGAACATCAAGAAGGAGAAGAAGAAGAAGGGGGAATAGAAATAGAAGAAGAAGAAGGAGAAGAAGAAGAAGATAAGGAAGAAGAAGAAGAAGAAAAGGAAGAAGGAGAAGAAGTAGACTAAAAAGAAGAAGAGGAAGAAGAAGAAGAAGAACAAACAGAAGAAGAAGAAGAATAAGAAGATGAAAGAGAAGAAGTAAAGAAAAAAATGAAGAAGAATATGATGATGAAGAAGAAGAAGATGAATAAGAAAGGAAAGAAAAAGAAGAAGAACAAGACGACGACAAAGAAGAAGGAGAAGAAGGTGAAGAAGAAGAAAGAGGAGGAGGAGGAGGAGAACAAGGAGAGGAAGAAGAAGAAGAAGAAGAAGAAGAAGAAGATAAGAAGAAGAAGACGAAGAAGAAGAAGAAGACGAAAAAGAAGAGGAGGAGGAGGAGGAAGAAGAAGAAGAAGAAGATGAGGACGACGGCGAAGAAATCAAGCTGAAGACGAAGAAGAAGAAGATGAAGGTGACGAGGTAGAAAAAGTGGGAGAAAAAGATGATGGTGATATGATAATGAAGAAAAAGAAGATGATGAGGAAGAAGAATGAGAAGAAAATGAAGAAGAAGAAGAAGAATAAGAGAAAAAAGAAGTATGAGAAGGAGAAGAAGAAGAATAAGAAGATAATGATGATGATGATGATTAAGAAGTAGAAGTAGAAGAAGAAAAAGAAGAGGAAGAAGAAGAAGAAGAAGAAGAAAAAAAGGAAGTAGAAGAACAAGAAAAAGAAGATGAAAAATGAGAAGAATATGATGCAGGAGAAGAAGAAGAAGAAAAAGATGAAGAGGAAGACATAGAAGAAGAAAAAAAAGACAATGAAGAAGAAGAAGAAGAAGAAGATGAGGAAGAAAAAGAAGAAGAAGAAGAAGAAGTAGAAGAAGATGAAGAAGAAGAAGAAGAATAGGAAGAACAAGAGGAAGAACAAGAAGAAGAAGTACAAGAAGAAGTAGAAGAAGAAGAAGAAGAAAAGAAGGTGAAGAAGAAGAAGAAGAAGAAATAGAAGAAGCTGAAGAAGATGATGAATAAGAGGAAGAAAAAGATGTAGAAGAAGATGAAGAAGAAGTAGAAGAAGAGAAAGATGAAGAAGAAGAAGAAGAAGAAGAAGAAGAAGAAGAAGAAGAGGAAGAAAAAGATAAAGAAGAAGACGAAGAGGAAGAAGAAGAAAAAGAATGAGAAGTAGGAGAATAGAAGAAAAAGAAAGCGATGAAATTTAAGAGGAAGAAGACAAAGGCAAAAAAGAAAAAAATTAAGAATAGGAAGAAGTAGAGGAGGAAGAAGAAGAAGAAGATTATCGTAATGAAGAAGAAGAAAAAAATAAGAAGTAGAAAATGAAGTCGAAGATGAAGAAGAAGTAGAACTATTAAAAGATGAAGGGAAGGAAGAAGAAAGTGGAGAAGAAGAAGAAGAAGAAGAAAAATTAGAAGAAGAAAAATTAGGAGAAGAAGAAAGAGAAGAAGAAGAAAGACGGGAAAAAGAAGATGAAGAAAAAGGAGAGGAAGAAGAATAAGAAGAAGAAGAAAAAGAAGGAGAAGAAGAAGAAGAAGAAGAAGAAGAAGAAGAAGAAGAAGAAGAAGAAGAAGGAAAAGAAGAAGAAGAAGGAGAAGAAGGAGAAGAAGAAGAAGAAGAAGAAGGAGAAGAAGAAGAAGGCGAAGAAGGAAAAGAAGAAGAAGAAGTAGAAAAAGAAGAAGAAGGAGAAGAAGAAGGAGAAGAAGCAGAAGAAAAAGAAGAATAAGAATAAGAAGAAGAAGAAGAAGAAGAAGAAGAAGAAGATGATGATGATGATGAAGAAGAAGAATAAGACAAAGAAAACGAATAGGAAGACAAAGAAGAGAAACAAGAAGAAGGGGAAGAAGAAGTTGAAAAAGTAGAAGATGTTGAAGAAAACAAAGAAGACAAAGAAGAAGAAGAAGAAGATGACAAAAAGAAGAAGACAAAGAATAGAAAGAGAAGAAGAGGAAATTAAACAGGCGTGAAGAAAAGAAGAGGAAGTAGAAGCGAAAGAAGAAGAAGAGGTAGATGACGAAGAAGATGATGTAAAGAAGAAGAAGAAGAAGAAAAAGAAGAAGTTGAAGAAGATGAAAAAGGAGTAGAAGATGAAGAAGAAGAAGATGAAGAAAAAGAAGAAGAAGACGAAGAAGTAGAAGAAGAAGAAGAAAAAGAAGAAAAATAAATAGAAGAACAAGAAGACAAAGAAGAAGTTGATGAAGAAGTAGAAGTAGAAGAAATGATGAAGAAGGAGAAGAAGAAGAAGATGCAGAAGAAGTAGAAGAAGAAGATGATGATGATGATGAGAAAGAACCAAAAGAAGGAGAAGAAGAAGAAGGTGAAGAAGGAGAAGAAGAAGAAAAACACAAAGAAGAAGAAGAAGAAGAAAACAAGAATAAGAAGCAGAAGAAGTGGAATAAGAAAAAGAACAACAAGAAGAAAATAAGAGGAAGTTGAAGATGAAGAAGACAAAGAAGAAGAAGAAGAAGAACAAGAAGGGGAGGAGGAAGAAGAAGAAGAAGAAGAAGAAAAAGAATAGTTAGAAGAAAAAGAAAAAGGAGAAGAAGGCAAACAACAGAAAGATGCTGAAGATAAAGAAGAAGAGGTTGAAGAGGAACAAGAACTAGAGCAAGAAGAAGTAAAAGAAGAAGAAGAAGAAAAAGAAGAAGAAAAAGAAGAAGATGAAGAGGAAGATGATGATGATGAGGATGCAGAAGAAGTAAAATAAGATGATGAAGAAGAAGAAGATGACAATGGTGAACAAGATAAATAAGAAGTACAAGAAGAAGAAATAGTAGTAATAGAAGATAATTAAAAAGAAGAAGAATAATAATAATAATAAAAAAAAGAGGATGTAGACAAAGAAGAGGAAGGCAAAGAAAAAGTGGAAGATGAATAAGATGAAGAAGAAGAAGAAGAAGAAGAAGAAAATGAATATGAAGAAGAAGAAGTACTAGAAGAAGAAAAAGAAAAAAAAGAAGTAGAAGTAGAAGAAGAAGAAGAAGGAGAAGAGGAAGAAGGAGAAGAACAAGAACTAGAAGAATAAGGAGAAGAGAAAGAAGGAGAAGAAGTAGAGGGAGAAGAAGAAGAACGAGAAGAAGAAGGAGATGAAGATGAAGAAGAAGATGAAGAAGAAGTAGAAGAAGAAGTAGAAGAAGAAGAAGAGGAGAAGAATAAGAAGAAAAAGATGAAGAAGAAGTAGAAGAAGCCAAAGAAGAAGAAGAAGAAGAAGAAGAAGAAGAAGAATGTGAGGAAGAAGAAAGAAGAAGAAGAATAAAAGGAAGAAGTGGAAGTACACGAAGAAGAAGAAGACGATAAAAAAGAAATAGAAGGTCAAAAAGAAGAAGAAGACGAAGGAGGAGTTGAAGATGTAGAAGAAGTAAAAGATGATGAAGGAGAAGAAGAAAATGAAGATGAAGAATAAGTACGAGTAAAAGAAGACGAAGACGATGTTAAAAAAGAAGGACAAGAAGAAGAAGAAGAAGCAGAAGAAGAAGAAAAAGAAGAAGAAGAGGTAGAAGAAGAAGAAGAAGAAAGAGAAGACGGACTAGAATAAGAAGAACAAGAAGAAGAATAAGAAGTTGTAGAAAATGAAGTAGAAGAAGATGAAGAAGAAGAAGAGGACAAAGAGGGAGCGGTAGTCAAGAAAGAAGAAGAGGAAGAAGAAGAAGAAGAAGAAGAAGAAGTTTATGAAGAAGAGGAAGAAGAAGGACACGAAAAAAAAGAAGAAGAGTAAGAATAAGAATAAGAAGAAGAAGAACAAGAAGTTGAATGTTAAGAAAAACATAAAGGAGAAGAAGAAGAAGAAGAAGATAATGATGATGATGATGAAGGAGAAGAAGTATAAGATGAAGAAAACAAAGACAAAGAAGAGAAAGACAAAAAGAGAAAGAAGAAGAAGAGGAGGAAGAAGAAGAAGAGGAAGAAGAAGATGAAAAAGTTGAAGATGAAGAAGAAGAATATGGCAAACAAGAAGAAGAAGTATAAGAAGAAGATGATGAAGAACAAAGAAGAAGAAAAGATGAACAAGTTGAAGAAGGCAAAGAAGTCGATGAAGAACAAGTAGTAGAAGAAGAAGAAGAACAAGAAGAAGAAGAAGAAGAAGAAGTAGAAGAAGATGATGAGGAAGAGGATGATGTTGATGAAAAAGAGGAAGACGAAGAAGACGAAGAAGAAGAAGAGGAAGAAGAGGAATAAGAAAAAGAAGAAGAAGAAGAAGAAGAAGTGAAGAGGATGAAGAAGACGATGAAGAAAAAAATAAAGAAGAAGAAGTTTAACAAGAACAAGAAGAGAAATAGGATGAACAAATAGGAGAAGTAGACAAAGAAGAAGAAGAAGAAGAAGAAGAAAATGAAGAAGGAGAAGGAAAAGAAGAAGTAGAGGATGAAGGGGAAAAAGAAGAAGAAGAAGAAGAGGAAGATGATGAAGAAGCAGTAGAAGAAGAAGAAGAAGATGAAGAAGAAGAAGAAGAAGAAGAAGAAGAAGAAGACAAAGAAGATGATGAAGAAAAGGAAAATGAAGAAGTTGAACATGAAGAAGGGGAAGAGGAAGAAGCGGAAGAAGAAGAAGAAGAAGAAGTAGGAAAAAAAAGATGAAGAAGAAGATGAAGAAAAAGAGGAAGAAAATGACAAATAAGAAAAAAAGAAGAAGAAGAAGAAGAAGAAGAAGAAGAAGTAGAAGAAGAAGAGGAAGAAAATGATGAAGAAGAAGACGACGAAGAAGGGCAAGAAGAAAAAGAAGAAGAGGAAGTAGAAGAAGAAGAAGGACAAGACGAAGACGGTGACGAAAAAAAGAAAAATTATGAAGAGGAACATGAAGAAGGGGAAGTAGAAGAAGAGGAAAAAGAAGAAGAAAAAGTAGAAAAAGACGACGAAAAAGAAGAAAACGATGAAAAGAAGAAGAAGAAGAAAAAAAAGAAGTAAAAGAAGAAGAAGAAGAAGAAGAAGAAAAAGAAGTAGAAGAAAAAAAAACTTGAAGAAGAAGAAGAAGAAGAAGAATAAGAACAAGAAGACGGGAAGAAGAAGAGGAAGAGGAAGAAGTAGAAGTTGAGGAAGAAGAAGAAGAAAAAGAGGAAGAAGAACAAGAAGTTGAAGAAGGTGAACAAGAGCTAGAAGAGGAGGAAGAAGAAGAAGAAGAAAAAGCACAAGACGAAAAAAATTAATCAAAGCAAGAAGAAGATAAAGAAGATGAAGATGAAGAAGAAGAAGAAGAAGAAGAAGAAGGTGAAGAAGAAGAGGAAGAAGATGAATATGATGAAGATGAAGAAGGAGAAGAAGAAGAAGTTCATGAATGTGAAGAAGAAGAAGAAGATGAAGGAGAAGGAGAAGAAGAAAAAGAAATGGGAGAAGAAGAAGAAGAAGAAGAAGAAGAAGAAGAAGAAGAAGTAGAAGAAGAACGGGGGAGAAGTATATGAAGAAAAAGAAGGAGAAAAAGATGAACGAGAAGAAGAAGAAGAAGATGATGATGATGAATAAGAAGAAGAAGAAGAAGAAGAAGATGATGATGAAGATGAAGAAGATGACGAAGAAGAAGAAGATGAAGAACCGAAAGATGAAGAAGAGGAAAAAGAAGAAGAAAAAGAAGAAGAAGATGATGATGAAGAAGAAGAAGAAAAGAAGAAGGAAAAGAAGAAAAATAAGAAGAAGTAAATGAAGTAGAGGTAGTAGAAGAAGAAGAAGAAGAAGATGGGGAAGAAGAAGTAGAAGAAGAAGAAGAAGATGAAAAAGAAGTTGTAGAAAATGAAGTACAAGAAGAAGAAGAAGAAGAAGAAGAAGAGTAAGAAGAAGATGATGATGAAGGAGAAGTATAAGATGAAGAAAACAAAGGCAAAGAATAGGTAGACAAAGAAGAGAAAGAAGAAGAAGAGGAAGAAGAAGAAGGGGAGGAAGAAGATGAAGAAGAAGAATAAGGCAAAGAAGAACAAGTAGAAGAAGCACAAGAAAAAGACGAAGAAGAAGAAGAAGAAGAAGAAGAAGAAGAAAAAGAAGAAGAAAAAGCAGAAGAAGTTGAAGAAGAAGGCAAAGAAGAAGAAGAAGAAGAAGAAGAAGAAGAAGAGGAAGAGGAAGGGGAAGAAGAAAAAGAAGAAGTAGTAGAAGAAGATGATGATGAAGAAGAAGAAGAAGAAGAAGAAGTAGAAGAAGAAGAAGAAGAAGAGGAAGAAGAAGAGGAAAATGATGATGATGATGATGATGAAGCGAAAAAAGATGATGAAGAAGAAGAAGACGAAGAAGTAGAAGATGGGGATGAAGAAGAAGAAGAAGATGAAGAAGTAGAAGGACAAGATAATAAAGAAGAAGAAAAGGAAAAGAAAGAACAAGAACTAGATGATGAAGAAGAAAATGAAGAAAAAGAAAAAGAAGAAGATGATGATGAAGAAGAAGTAAGGGAAGAAGAAGAATAAGTAGAAGTCAAAGAAGAAGTAAAGAAGAAGAAGAAGAAGAAGAAGGAGAAGGAGAAAAAGAAGAAGAAGAAGAAGAGGAAGAAGAAGCAGAACATGAAGAAGATGTAGAAGAATAAGGAGAAGAAAAAGACAAGAAAGATAAAGAAGACGAAGAAGAAGTAGAAGAAGAAGAAGAAGAAGAAGAAACTGGAGGAGGAGGAGGAGAAGAAGAACTAGATGAAAACGAAGAAGAAGAAGAGGAAGAAGGAGAAGAAAGAGAAGAAGGAGAAGTAGAAGAAGAAGAAGAAGGAGAAGAAGTTGGAGAAGAAGATGAAGATGATGATGATGATGAACAAGTAGAAGCAGTATAAGAACACAAAGAAGAAGAAGAAGATGATGATAAAAAGAACAAGAAGAAAAAGAATAGAAAGAAGAAGAAGTCAAAATCGAGGAGGGGGGAAAAAAGAAGAGGAAGAAGAAGAAGAAGATGAAAGAAGAAGAAGATGACAAGGAAGAAGAAGTAGAAGATGAAGAAGAAGAAGAAGATGATGAAAATGAAGAAGACAAAGAAGAAGAAAAAGAAGAAGAAGAAGAAAAAGAAGAAAAAGAACAAGAAGAAGAAGTCGAAGAAGAAGAAGAAGAAGATGATAATGAAAAGAATAAGATGATGATGAAGAAGAAGAAGAAGAAGAACACAAAGAAGAAGAAGAACAACAAGAACAAGAAGTAGAAGAAGAAGAAGAAGAAGTTGAAGAAGAAGAAGGAGAAGATGATGATGAAGAAGAAGAAGAAGAATAAGAAGACAAAAAAGAAGATGAAGATGAAGAAGAACAAGAAGATGAAGAAGTAGAAGGATAAGAAGAAGATGAAGAAGAAAAAGAAGAAGAAGATGAAGAAGAAGATGAAGAAGAAGAATAATAATAAAAAAAGAATACCAAGAAGAAGAAGAAAAAGGAGAAGAAGATGAAGAAGAGAAAGATGAAGAAGATGAAGAAGAAGAGGTTGAAGAGGAACAAGAAGAAGAGGAAGAAGAAGAAGAAGAAGACGAAGAAGAAGAAGAAAAAGAACAATTAGACAAAGAGGGTGAATAAGAAGATGAAGAAGGAGAAAAAGAAATAAAAGACAAAGAAGAAGAGGATGAAGAATAAGGGGAAGAAAAGATAAAGAAGAAGAAGAAGAAGAAGTAGAAGAAAGAGAACTAGAAGAGGAAAAATAAGAAGAAGAAGAAGAAGAAGAAGAAGGAGAAATTTAAGGAGAAGAAGAATATGAAGGAGAAGAAGAATATGAGGAAGAAGAAGGATAAATAGATGAACGAGTAAGTGAAGAAGAAGAAGAAGAAGAAGATGAAGAAGAAGATGATGAAGATGATGAAGATGAAGAAGATGAAGGAGAAAAAGTTTAAAATAGAAAGACGAAGAAGAGAAAGACAAAGAAGAGGAAGAAGAAGAGGAAGAAGAAGAAGATGAAAAAGATTATAATGAAGAAGAAGAAGAAGAAGTGAAGAGGATGAAGAAGAAGATGAAGAAGAAGAGAAAAAAGAAGAAGATGAAGAAGAAGAAGACGAAGAAGAAGGGAAATAAGATGAACAAGTAAGAGAAGCAGACGAAAAAGAAGAAGAAAAAAGAAGAAGAAGAAAAAGAAGAAGGAGAAGAAAAAGAAGAGGTAGATGAAGAAGGGGAAGAAAAAGAAGAAGAGGAAGAGGAAGATGATGAAGAAGCAGTAGAAGATGAAGAAGAAGAAGAAGAAGAGGAGGAAGAAGAAGTAGAGGACAAAGAAGATGACGATGAAAATGAAAATGAAGAATTTGAACATGAAGAAGGCAAAGAAGAAGAAGAAGAAGAAGAAGAGGAAGAAAATGATGAAAAAGAAGACAAAAAAGTAGTAAAGCAGAAAAAGAAGAAGATGATGATGATGAAGAAGAAGACAATGAAGAAAGACTAGAAGAAAAGAAGAAGTAGAAGAAGAAGGAGAAGAAAAAGAAAGAGGAGAAGAAGAAGAAGATGATGATGAAGAGAATGAAAATGATGAAGAGGAACACGAACAAGGGGAAGAAGAAGAAGATTAAAAAGAAGAAGAAAAAGAAGTAGAAAAAAGAGGACAAATAAAGAGAAAACGAAGAAGAAGAAGAAGTAGAAGTAGAAAAAGAAGAAGAAGAGGTTAAAGAAGAAGAAGAAGAAGACAAAGAAGTAGTAGAAGAAGAAAAACTAGAAGAAGAAGAATAAGAAGGCGAGGAGGAAGAAGAAGAAGAAGAAGAAGAGGAAGAAGAAAAACAAGAAGAGAAGAAGAAGAAGAGGAAGAGGAAGACGAAGAAGTCGAAGAAGAAGAAGAAGAAGAAGAAGATTAAGAAGAAGAAGAAGATGATGATGATGACGAAGAGGAAGAAGAAGAAGAAAAAGAACAAGAGTTTGAAGAAGTAGAAGAAGAAGAAGAAAAAGTAGAAGAAGAAGAAGAAGAAGAAAAAGAAGAAGATGAAGAAGGAGGAGTAGAAGAAGAAAAAGGAGATGGAGAAGAAGAAGAAGAAGAAGAAGAAGAAGAGAAAGAATTAGAAGAAGAGGTAGTAATAATTATAGTAGAAGTAGAGGAAGAAGAAGAAGAAGAAGAAGAAGAGGAAGAGCCGAAGAAGTAGAAGAAGAAGAAGAAGAAAAAGAAGAAGAAAAGGAAGAAAAAGATGAAGAAGAAGAAGACGAAGAAGAGGAGCAAGAAGAAGAAGAACAAGAAGAGGAAAAAGAAGACAAAGAAGAAGAAGAAGAAAAAAAAAGGAAGAAGAAAGAGAAGAAGAAGCAGAAGAAGTATAAAAATAAAATAATAATGAAGAAGATGCAAAAGAAGAAGAGGAAGAAGAAGAAGAAGAAGAAGAAAAAGAAGTGGAAGAAGTAGAAGAAGAAGAAGATTATGATGAAGAAGAAGAAGAAGATGAAGAAGTAGGAGAAGATGAAGAAGAAGAAAAAGAAAAAGAAGATGAACTACAAGAAACAGATGAAGGAGGAGAAGAAGAAGAAGAAGAAGTCGAAGTAGAAGAAGGAGAAGAAATGAAGAAGAAAATGAAGTTTAAGAAGAAGAAGAAGAAGAAAAAGAAGTTGATGATAAAGGAGAAGTTAAAGTAGAAGAAGAATAAGAAGAGGTAGAATAATAAGAACATGAAGAAAAAGAAGTAAAAGAAGGAGTAGAAGAATAAGAAGAGGCTGAGGATGTGAAGAAGGAATAGAAGAAAAAGAAGAAGAAGAAAGAGAAGAAGAAAAAGGAAAAGAAGATGAAGAAGGAGAAGAAGATGAAGCAGAGGCGAAAGAACAAGTAGAAGAAGAAGACAAAGTAGAAAAAGAAGAACAGAAAGAAGAAGAAGAAGAAGAAGAAGAAAAAGAAGAAGAAAAAAGAAAAAGAAGGCCAAGAAGAAGAAGAAGACTAAGAAGAAGAAGAAGAAGAAGAAGTTGATGAGGAAGAAGTAGGAAACCAAGAAGAAGAACATGAACATGAAGAAGATGATGAAGAAGAAATAGAACAAGAAGAAGAAAAAGGAGGAGGAGAAGAAGAAGAAGATGAAGACAAAAAAGAAGAGGACAAGGAAGAAGAAGAAGAAGAAAAAGAAGAAGAATAGGAAGAAGATGAAGAAGACAAAGA
>JAIUJO010003398.1:7500-10000 GCA_023846275.1 Vanilla planifolia
TATCTTCTTCATCCTTTTCTTCTTCTTCTTCTTCTTCTTCTTCTTCTTCTTCTCCTTCCTCTTCTTTTTCTTGTTCTTCTTCTCCTCAACCTTTTTTTCTTCTTCTTCTTCTTCTTCTTCTTCCTCTTCTTCTTCTTCGTCTAATTCTTCTTCTTTTTCTTCTTCTTCTTCTTCTTCCTCTACTTCTTCTTCTTCTTCTCAATCTTCTTCTTCTTCTTCTTTTCCTTCTTAATCATCCTCCTCTTCTTCTTTTCCTTCTTATTCTTATTCTTCTTCTTCTTCTACTTTTGCTTCTTCTTCTTCTACTACTTCTTCATCTTCTTCTTCTTCTTCTTCCTCTTCTTCTTCATTTTCTTCTTCTTCTTCTCCTTCTCTTCTTCTTCTTCTACTTCTTCTTCCCCTTCTTTTTCTCCTTCTCCTTCTTCTTCTACCTCTTCTTTTTCTGCTTTCTCTTCTTCTTCTTCTTCTTCTTCTTCTTCTACTTCTTCTTCATCATCGCCATTTTCTTCTTCTTCTTCTATTACTACTACATTTTCTTCTTCATCAACGTATTCCTCTTCTTCTTCTACTTCTCTTATTCTTCCTCTTCTTCTTCTTCTCCTTCTTCTACTACTACTTTTTTGCCTTCTTCTTCTTCTTCTTCTCCTCCTTCTTCTTCTTCTTCTTCTTTTCTTCTTCTTCTTCTTCTTCTTCTTCTTCTTCTCCTTCCTCTTCTCCTTCTTCTTCTCCTCCTTCTTCTTCTTCTTTTTCTTCTTCTTCTTCTTCTTCTTTTTCTACTACTTGTTCTTCTTCTACTTCTTTTTCCTCTTCTTCCTCACCTTCTACTTCTTCTTCTTCTTCTTATTAATTTTCTTCTTCTTCTTCTTCTTCTTCTGCTTCCTATTCTTCTTCTACATCTTCTTCTTCTTCTTCTTCTTCTTCTTCTCCTTCTTCTTCACCATCTTCTTCTTCTTCCACTTCTTCTTCTTCTTCTTCTTCTTCTTGTACTTCTTCTTCTTCTTCTTCTTCTTCTTCTTCTTCTTCTTCTTCGTCATCTTCTTCTTATACTTCTTCTTCTATTACTTCTTCTACTACCTCTTCATCTTCTTCTTCTTCTTCTTCTTCTTCTTTTTGTACTTCTTCTTCTACTACTTCCTTCTCATCTTCTTTTTTGCCATCTTCTTCTTTTTTCTCTTCTTCTTCTTCTTCTTCTTATACTTCTTCTTGTTCTTCTTCTTCCTCATCTTCTTCTTTTACTTCTTCTTTTTCTTTTACTTCTTCTTCTACTACAACATATTTCCTCTTCTTCTTCTTCTTATTCTTCTAATTCTTCTTCTTCTTCTTCTTCTTCTATTTCTTCTTCTTCTACTTCTACTACTTCTTCTTCTTCGTCTTCTTCTTCTTCTTCTTCCTCTTCTTCTTCACCTTTTTCCTTTTCTTCTTCTTACTATTCTTCTTCTTCATCTTCTCCTTCTTCTTCTTCTACTTCTTCTACTTCTCCTTCTTCTCCTTCTTCTTGTCCTTCTTCTCATTCTTCTTTTTCTTGTTCTTCTTCTTCTTATTCTTAATCTTCCTTTTCTTCTTCTTCTTCTTCTTCTTCTTCTTGTCCTTCTTCTTCTTCCTCCCTTTTTTCTTCTTCCTCTTCTTCTTTCTCTTCTTCTCTTTCTTTTTTAAATTCTTCTTGTTCATGTTCTTGTTCTTATTCTTGTTCTTCTTCTTCTTCCTTTTCTTCTTCTTCTACTTCTTCTTTTATCCTTCTTCTTCTTCTTCTTCTTCCTCTTCTTCTTCTTTTTTAATGTCTTCTACTTCTTCTCTTGCTCCTTCTTCTTCTTCATATTCTTCATCTTCTTCTTCTTCTTCTTCTTTTTATTCTTCTTCTTCTTCTTCTTCTTTTTATTCTTCTTGTTCTTCTTCCTCTTCTAATTTGGACTTCTTATCTTCTTCATCTTCTTGTTATTCTTCTTCTTCTTCTTTTTCTTCTTTTCCTTCTTCTTCTTCATGATCATCATCATCATCTTCTTCTTCTTCTTCTTCTACTTCTCATTGTATTTGTTCTTCTTCTTCTTCTTCTTCTTTTCTTCTTCTCCTTATCCTTCACTTTCCTGTCTTTCTTCTTGTTCTTCTGCTTCTTCTTCTTCAACTTCCTTATCTTCTTCTTCTTCTTTCTCTTCTTCTTCTTCTTCTTCATCATCTTGTTCTTCTTCTTCTGCTTCTTCTTCTTCTTATTCTTCCTCTTCTTCTCCTTCTTCTTCTTCTTCTTCTTCTCCGCCACCTCCTCCGTCTTCTCCTTGTTCTTCTTCTTCTTCTTCTTCTCCTTCTTCTTCTTGTTCTCCTCCTTCGCCTTCTTCTTCTTGTTCGTTTTCTTTTTGTTCTTCTTCTTCTTCCTCTTCAACATAATCTTCTTCTTCTTCTTTTACTTTGTCTTCTTCTTCTTCTTGTTCTTCTTCTACTTCTTATTCTTCTTCTTCTCCTTCTTCTTCTTCTTCTTCTTCTTCTTCTTCTGCTTCTTCTTCTTCTTCCT
>JAIUJO010003398.1:12500-18901 GCA_023846275.1 Vanilla planifolia
TTCTTCTTCTGCTTCTTCTTCTTCTTCTTATTTTTTTTCTTTTTTCTTCTCCTCTACTTCTTCTTCTTCTACTACTACTTTCTTCCCTTCTTCTTCCTCTCTTCTCCTTCTTCTTCTACTTCTACTTCTTCTTCTTCTACTTCTTCCGTGCCTTCTTCTTCTTCTTCTTCTTCTAATTCTTCTACTACTTTTCTTCTACTTTTTCTTATTCTTCTACTCTTCTACTTCTTTTTCTTCTTCTTCTTCTTCTTCTTCCATTTCTTCTACTTCGTCTTCTTCTTCTCCATTTTCTTCTTCCTCTTCTTCTTCTTCTTCTTCTTCTTCTACATTTTTTCTTTTCATCATCATCATCTTCTTCTTCTTCTTCTTCTTCTTTTTCTTCTACTTGTCCTTCTTCTTCTACTTCTTCTTCTTCTTCTTTGTCTTCTTCTTCTTCTTCTTCTTCTTCTTATTCTTCTTCTTCCTTGCCTTCTTATTATTATTCTTCTTCTTCTACTTCATCATCTTTTTCTCCTTCAACTCCTTCTTCTTGTTCCACTACTTGTACTTCTTCTTCTTCTTCGTCTTCTTCTTCTTCTTCTTTTACTACTTTTTTTTTCTTCTCCTTCTACTTCTACTTCTTATTCTTATTTTTATTTTTCCAATTCTTCTTATCCTTCTTCTTCTTCTTCTTCTTCTCCATCTACTTCTTTTTCTTCTTCTTCTTCTTCTTCTTCTTCTTCTTCTTCTTATTCTTCTTTTTCTTCTTTTTATTTTTCTTCTTTTTCTTCTTCTTCTTCATCTTCTTCCTCTTCTTCTCCTTCTTTTTCTTCTTCTTCTTCTTCTTCTCCTTATTCTTCCTCTTTGTTGCCTTCTTCTTCTCTTACCACCTCTTCTTCATCCTCTTCTTCTACTTCCTCTTCTACAACTTCTTCTTCTTCTTCTTCATCCACTACTTCTCCTTCTTCTTCTTCCTCTACTTCTTTCTCTTCTAATTCTTCTTCTTTTTCTTAATCTTTTTCTTCTTCTTCTAGTTCTTCTTCATCATCTTCTTCTTCTTCTTTGTCTTGTTCTTCCTGTTGTTGTTCTTGTTCTTCTTCTTCATCGTCATCATCATCATCTTGTTCTTCTTCTTCTTCTTCATCATCTTCTTCTTCTTCTTCTTCTTCTTCTTCCTCTTCTACATCTTCTTTTCCTTCTTCTTCATCGTCATCTTTTTCTTTTTCCTCCTCCTCTTCTTCTTCCTCATTGTCTTCTTATTCTTCATTTTCTTCTTCTTCTTTTTCTTCTTGTTCTTCTTCTTCTTCTTCTTCACAAACTTCTTCTTTTTGTTTACTTCATCTTCTCCTTCTTCTACTTTTTCTTCATCTTGTTCTTCTTTTTCTTCTTTTTCATCTTCATCATCTCCTACTTCTTCTTCTTCTTCTTCTTCTTCATTTTGTACTTCTTGTTCTCTTACTTCTTCTACTTCTACTTTTTCTTTTTCTTCTTCTTCTTCTTCTTCAAATTTTTCTAATTCTTATACTTCTTCTTCGTCATTTTCTTCTACTTCTTCTTTTTCTTCTTCTTCTTCTTCTTCTTCTCCTTCTTCTCCTTCTTCTCCTTCTTCTTCTTATTCTTATTCTTATTGTTCTTCCACTTCTTCTTATTTTTCTTCTTTTTGTTCTTCTTCTTTATCTTCTTCCTCTTTTTCTCCTTCTACTTCTTCTTCATCTTATTCTTCCTCTTCTTTGTCTTCTTCTTCTTCTTCTCTATCCACTTCTTCTTCTTCTTCTTCTTCTTCTTCTTCTTCTTCTCTGCTTCTTCTCCTTCTTCTTCCTCCTTTTCGTCCTCCTCCACCTCTTCTTCTTCTTATTCTTCTTCTTCTACTACTTCTATTTCTTTTTCTACTTCTTCTTCTTCTACTTCTTCCTCTTCTTCTTCTTCTTCTAATTCTTCTTTAGCTTCTACTTCTACTTGTTTTTCTTTTTCGTCGCCTTCTATTACTTCTCTTATTCTTCTTCTTCATCTTCTAATACTACTACTATTACTTCTTGTTCTGCATCTTCTTCTTCTTCTTCTTCTTCTTACACTACTACAACTACTACTTATTATTATTATTCTTCTTCTTCTACTTCTTCTTCTTCGTTTCCTTCTTCTTCTTTTCTGTTTTCTTCATCTACACTTCTACTTTTTATTATTTTTCTTCTTCTACTCAACCTTCTTCTTGTTCTTCTTCTCCTTCTTCTTCTTTTTCTTTTCTTTTTCTCCTACTTCTTCTTCTTATTCTTCTTCCCCTTCTTATACTTCTTCTTTATTATCTCCTCCCTCGTCCTCCTCCTCCTCCTCCTTCTTCTTCTTCTGCTTCTTCTTCTTCTTCTTCTTCGTCTTCTTCTTCTTCTTCTTCTTGTTCTTCCCCTTTTTTTTCTTCTTCTTATTCTTGCTCTTCTTCTACTTCTTCTTCTTGTTCTTCTTCTACCTCTTGTCCTTTTTCTTCTTCTTAATCTTCTTCTTAATCTTCTTCTTCTACTTCATCTTCTACTTCTTCTTCTGATTCTTGTTCTTCTTTTTCTTCCACTTCTTCTACTTCTTCTTCTTCTTCCCTTTCTTCTTCTTCTTTTTCTTCTTCTTCTTTTTCTTCTTCTTCTCCTACTTGTTCTTCTTCTTGTTCATAACCATCATCTTCTTCTTCTTCTTCTTCTTCTTCTTCTTCTTCTACATCTGCTTCTCCTTCTTCCTCTTCGTCGTCTTCTTCTTCTTCCAATTCTTCTTCTTCTTCTTCCTCATTGTATTCTTCTTCTTCATTTTCTTCTTCTTCTCCTTCTTCTTTTCTTCTTCTTCTTCATCTTCTTCTTTTTCTTCTTCTTCATATGCTTCTTCTTTTTCTTCTTCTTGTTCTTGTTCTTGTTCTTCTGCTTCTTTTTCTTCTACTTCTTCTTCTTCTTCCTCTTCATCGTCTTCTACTACTTCTTCATCTTCAATTTGTCCTTCTTCTTCTCTTTCTTCTTCTTTTTATATTTCTTCTTCTTCTTCTTTTTCTTCACCTTCTTCTTCTTCTTCTTCTTCTCTTCCTTCACCTTCTTCTTCTTCTTCCTCTTCTTCTTCTCCGTCTTTGCCTTCTTCTCATTTTTCTTCTTCTTCTTCTACTACTACTTCTTCTTCCTCTTCTTCTTCTTCTTCTTCTTCTTCTTTTGTTTCTTCTTCTTCTAATGCTACTACTACTTATTTTTCTTCTTCTTATTTTTCTTATTCTTCTTCTTCTACTTCTTATTCTTCCTCTTCTTCTTCTTCTTCTTATTCTTCCTCTTCTTCTTCTTCTTCTTCTCCTCCTCCTCCTCCTTCTCCTTTTTCTTCATCTTCATCTTCTTCTTCTTTTCCAACTTCTTCTTTTTCTTCTTCTACTTCTTCTCTTTCCTCTTCTACATCTAATTTTTCTTCTACTTTTCTTCTACTTCTTTTTCTTATTCTTCTACTTATCTTCTTCTTATTCTTCATCTTCTTCTTCTTCTTCTTTTTCTTCTTCTTCTCCTTCTTCCACTGCTTCTTTTTCTTCTACTATTACTCTGTCTTCTTCTTACTCTTCTTCTTCTTCTTCTTCTTCTTCCTCTTCTTCTACTTTTTATTCTTTTTCATCATCATCATTTTCTTCTTCTTCTTCTACTTGACACATGCCCACACACACATGCATAATCATGCTTACACACGAATGCACACACACACTTCCACATACACAAGTAAACATGCATATACACAAATGCATACATGCACACCCACAAACACTCATACACATGTTCACACACACAAATGCACAAAAATAGGCACATGCACACACACACACACACATAGATACATGATTATGCAAATATCCATGCACACACATGCCCACATACATGAATGCACAACACATACATGTTTGCATATATACATAGATACACATACAGGCACACACATGCATAAACATAAAATGATGCACACACACACATAGACATGCACACACTCACAAATGTAGACAAACAAGCACTCTTACATTTATGCATGCATGCATACATACATGCAAATACACTCACAAGAACAAACCCACATACACATACAAGCACAAGCACACAAACATGCACTTGCATGTAAACACACCTATACACATATATGTACATGCACACATGCACTTAGCCACACCTAAAGACGTGTACAAACAAGCACATTCATGTACACAAATGCACTCATGCACATGCACACACACACACACACGTACACATGTGCACAAGAAGCCATGCACACATGCAAACTTACAGAAGTACACACACACATGTGCATGCACCCAAACATGTATGCAAACACACCCACACCCCCAACACAGGCACACATGCATGCATACACACATGTGAGCAAGCATTTACCATGCCTACACTTACACGCACATCCATGCTCACATGCACATACTCATATATGCACACACGCACACATACACGTACACACACACTCTTATGCATGCACACGAATGTATACAAACATAGACACACACATGCACACACATACACACATATGCACACATAGAAGCATACACACAAATGCACTCACATAATAAACACACACTCACACCAACAAAAATAAGCCCACACATAGAGTCAAGCACACACGCACACATAAATGAACATTCACATGCATATGCACACATATAGACATAAACACAAAGAAAAACACTGACACATGTACATGCATGCACATGTACATATGCATAAACACACACAAACTAAAAATATGCACACCCACCACAAATACATAAGTACACACATGCACACATAAGCACATGCTCACACATGCACAAATATGCATGTGTGCACACACACCCACACACACATACACAAACACAAAAACTCACACAAATGCATTCACAAACAAAAGAAGGTTGGAATCAAGCATGCTAGTACATGTTCACAACTCACACAAACATATACATACAGATGCACTCACACATGTATAGGGACATGAACATATATACACATGAACTCTCTAACACATACACACACTCACCCATACACACGAATACCATTATATGTATGCACAGACAAACATGCGTACACCCACACACGTGTGTACACATAAATAAACATAAACACACACACACACATATACATGTTTGTACACAGACATATATACGAACATACAAAAACACGTGCACACTCACATACTAACACACTCGCACACCATCATGTGCATGCACAGAAAGAAGGATAGAAGCATGCACTTTTGCATAAATGCTTGAATGCATGCACATATACACACATGCTCATACCTAAACACAAACAATAATACATTATCAAAGAAGTACCTACAAATTTACAACCACACACACACATGCACGCATGTAAGCAATCACATGCATACACACATGCACGTAGACACACACATTTACATCCACACATAGATGTGCTTGCACACAAGAAAATAAGTTAAACACAATCATACACACACCAAATGCATATAAACACAAACACACATGTACACATGCACATATGCATATGTAGACAGAGACACATGCACATAGATAGGCATACACAAGCACACATATGCACATACATATACACACACACATACATGCACATGCAAGCACATATGCACACATGCACACCCCAACATGCACAAGCACACACATGCATATGCAAGCACACTCACACATACACATGCATAGACACTCACACACACTTAGACACACAAACAAGCATGCTTGCACGCACACACATTCCTACACATGTAATAATGCAAATATATACACACACATAGTCGCACACATGCACATACTCATACACATATGCGTAGGCACACACACTAGAACAAACATATGTGCATAGACGTGTGCAAACACATGCATAAACATACATATACATACATGCAAATGCACAAACACTCACACATGTACATATACGCACACATGGATGCACCCAAATACACACGCACACACACTCATATCAACACACAAGAATGCACATTCACACAAATACACACTCATGAAAAATAAAATACACACAAACACAAATGAACATGTGGACACACATGCATCCACACTTAAGGACACACATAGGAATAAACACACACAAATGCACATGCATACACACATACACAAAATTACAAACACACAAAAACACACTTACACACACATGCAACCACACACACACAAGTATACACACATGTGAATGTACAAACACACTTACACATGCACACAAAACACACACATATGTGCACATATTCTAACATACACTCATGCATAATTGCATGCAAAGACACCCACACACAGGCATGCACAAGAATAAACACATGTAGACATCCACACACATGCAAGCATACACACACATCCATGCAAGCATGTACATACATATTTACAAACACACATGCACACACAAATACAAGCACTCACACAAACATATATGTGCACTGATGCTCAACAATGT